>JAEQBH010008115.1:0-99525 GCA_016808115.1 Tetrastigma voinierianum
AAATATATGAGAAAAATGTGTACAGTGATATATCAAACGCTACAATTAGAACAATGTTAGTGTAATAAATAAATATTATTTATTGGAAATTGATTCTGAATTAGAAGTCAAATTAGTTGTTAAAAGGATACATAAGATATCGGGTCCCACCCAAACCCTTTATATATAATAAAATTAACTCCACAAATTAGGCCTTTTCTGCTTTTACCCCACTTGAAGGATTAATGCAAATTTTGATAAACTTGACTATAAAGGAAAACAATCCTTTGATGTTGTTGTTGTTCCAAGGCGTTTGCCTCTTATCTGGACCATCAGATTTCTCTAAACACAAATAGATTCTGTTGTACGTCGCAAAGGAGTTTGGGATTAATAATGTTGCTTGATTTATTTGGAAGTCTCGCATCGGGTGAACCTGCGGTTCAATTGAAGTGAATATATATGGAGAACCTTCCTCTCTATAAGGCCTTTTAATGGGAGATGAAAGGGATTCGATAACATAGTATTAGGTGGAAACCACAGGGACTGAAAAAAATAATAAAAAAACTAAGCCTACGTGTGAGGGAGGGTATTGGAAGTCCCACGTCAGTCAAACCACGATCAATTAGAGTAAATATATGGAAGGCCTTTTAATGGGAGATGAAAAGGGGGTTCAAGAAATATGTAACATGGTATTCAATGTGGAAGGAGTTCACCATATCATTCTTTGAAAGGACCCCGAGAAAAAAAAAGAGCAAAAACCCAGCCTTCTCGGTGCGGCGGGGAGGTCAGTGAAGTGCATCATAATGCGGTCCAATTGAAGTGAATTTATATGGAGGAAACCTCCTCCCTCTATAAGGTCTTTTAGTGGGAGATGAATAGGGATCGATGTAGGACTTACAATGATAAATGATTTTGTCCATCATGCTGAGCCGAGTTCCGCTTCTGAATGCAGTAGGCTGCTTTGCCAGGAGATGGAGAGACTGTCCTTTCTGTCATACTGTCCAAATAGGATTTTTGTATCTTCCAATTATTAGATATGCCAACTCTGTCAATCAGAAAAAAAAAATAATGAAAATAAAATAATAAAACACAAGTAATGCTATTTACTTCTAGTTTAGATCAATTTACATAGTGTATGTATATCATATGATGATGTGTAAGAACTAAGAAGGTAAAATGCTTACTGAAATTGTCCTCCAGCCATGGCAGAATGAAGAATTGTTCGCTGTTTTGTTCTAGGAGACCCGATTCCGATTCTGGAGCCAAACCTTTATCTGACCAAGCGAGCTGCCAAGAAGGGGGATTTTGGCAGCTAACTGTACGAACGCCGTAGCAGGAGGATTTAAGCTGACATAGCAGATCTTTATATTTTCTATGGAAGCAATTACACATTGAATCATTTCCAATATATGCTGACAAATGAAGAGGTGTATTCCCTTGCTCGTTTTGTGATTTTAGAACATCATCACGTTGCTCAAGGCTAACTAGCCCAACCATTTCTTTAACAACCTTATCATTGCGATCCCAGACAGCTAAATGCAGCGCTGTGTCGCCGGTTACTGTGATCTTTTCAGCGCGTAGCCAGGGGTGTTTCTGGTACTCCTAATACCTGCTGGCCACTCCTTGCATAGCATAGTCAGATAATGTTTTCCTAACATTCATTCACTGCAAATGCCATAGCGGGTACTAAGTCTATCATGGTAAAAATTGTTATCCTGCGAAGTTGATCATCTTCCTTCCATTCCTATAAACTAAATTGGAGAGATGGCTAGCTTTGTACCTTGCTCAATTTGGGATTGGAATAGGGGAACCATCAAAGTGCAATAATCATATTGTTTATGTGGCTCATTTTCGGGAATATATGGGTATTTTTGTAATTTAATTATATCCAGGGTTACATATTGTAGCTTCTCTGTTTGAAGGTAGAGTTCTCTATCAATACCCTTATGTATATTTATACATTTGAGAAGTTTAAGTGGATGTAGGCACCTTAGCCGACCACGTAAATCCTGTGTGTTCTTCTTGATTTCTTTCTCCGATTTTAATTATCATTGTGTATGAATCCGCGACACCATATACATATATAATCAAATCATATTGTTTCAAAGTCTCATCTCTTTAGAGTGCCAAGCCATGATTTCATTACATCTCACCATTTCTGGGCATACAGTACAGCAATATCCTGCAATAAAACATTAATTTCTTGCTACTCTAAGAAAAAAAACAAAAGACTGAAAAGAAATGGAAGTTATTTTATAAATATATAGTTCTTTTTCTTTCTCATGCATATTGTTATTGAAATTAAAAAATAAATTAACATCATATTGAAGAATAATGGATCTAGTCCGGTTTCATTTCATAAAGAAAAAGAAAAAAGCGTAATCTATATAGAATAAGTGTATTCGACATAGAAAGAAAATGAAGTCTCATATAGGTTAAAACGAAATATCATTTTCATACATGGATTCGTCTAACTAAAAACATTGTCCCTAGATATAAAAAGAGTAAAACGGAATAATTAAAGAAAAAAAAGAAAAGAAAAGTGAAATTTCTCCTATCATGTTTAAACTCGAATTTCATTTTCACACATAGATTCTGGGCTAACTAAAAACATTGTCTCAGATATAAAAGAAAAAGTAAAACGAAAAGTGTTTAAAAGAAAAATTATAGAAGCAAAAAATTTAGAATGATCTTTAGCCCATAAGTAGGGATCTCCAACTGGGATCTCGGCCAAAATGGGGCCCGGTCGATCGTTAGGCCCGCGGCCGCCCCACGGGCTTTATACTAGGCGTACCGATGCGCCTGTAGATGACTACACTGGACGCCTGCGACGATCGGGTCGAATCTGGGTTCAGAATGACGGCCCGACGCATTGAAATACGGCCCGACGGGCCTAGAGTGACTGGGTCCGACGTACCTAAAGTGGCGGGTCTCACAATGAATCCCCCAATGGTTGGCTACCCTCCCATCCCTTTTTTTTTTTTTTTTTAAAGAAAAATTGATATATTCTAAAATAAAAATATTATACAAATATGTAGAAAATAATTAACTAGAAGAGGGGGTTTTAATATTTTAAAATTTTTGACAAGCGGTTTCAATATGAAATATTTTTCTACAAATTGTAAAGTAATTTTTAAAATAAAGAAAAGTCATTTTAAAAATATTAATTTTACAATATATAAATATTATTTTAAATAGGTAATCAAAATAATAGTATGTCTATATTTTTACAACAAAATATTTTCTTATAAAAGTAGATAAGAGAAAACTATTATTTTTTGAAAGCTTAAAAAACTATTATTATATTTATAATTAATTTATGTTATTTGCATTTTCATTGAGACCCTCATTTCGTAATAGTAATGAAGTGTTTGCAACAAAAATGCAAGGTAAAAGAAGGAGAGATATCCTAGGTTCGAATGTTAGTATGAAAGGTGTTTAAATGTCAAACACGGTGTTTATAAAATATTTTTTTAGTATAATATTTTATTAATAATTTTAATATGGATAGTGCATGTGCATCTTCTTCTAGTCCATGTGCATCATTAAGCAAAAAACTTAGTTCAAATATATGGAATTTTTTTGATAGAATAGAAATAATTTTAGAAAATAATAAAAATAAATAAAAGCAAAATGTAAAATTTGTAGCAAATTTCTTAGTGGTGGATCACCGCACAAGTCATTTAAAAGACACAATGAACAATGTAAAACTAAGCATAATGTAGATATTAGAAATTATATGCAATTAGGTAAAGATGAATGTGCAAATTTAAACACATTTTTTATGACGAAAGCCGCTTGTCGCTGGGCGAACGATTGACATATACACAAGAAATTAACAACCTTTTTAATATGATGGAACCGATGATTATTCAAAACCATTCAAACATCGACATTAATCCTCAATTCAAAGCGTTGGTCCGAAATACCGTTAAAAGAGATATTATGAAAAATTTCAAACGTAACTTAAAATTTAAAACAATATTTTGCAAATTTTGAAGGAAAATTTGTTTAACATCCGATATTTGGACATCTTAATGCATAGGAGGCTTTTTATGTATTATCGGTCATTATATAGATAGTGAATGATAAATAAAAGAATAATTTCATTTAAACAAATACTCCACATAATGGTAAAAATATAGCAACTTTAATAGCTGATGAAATTATAGATTTAGGGTATTCGTGATAAAATATTTGATAATAACATTAGATAATGCTTCAAATAATGATGTAGCAATACAGTGATTAAAAAGATTTTGGCAACAAAAAGATGATCATGCAAAATTATTTCACGTACGTTGTTTGTGTACATTATTTTTAACTGATTGTAAAAGATGGATTAAAACAAGTTGATAGCACATTAGAAAAAATTAGAGACATTGCATATAATATTAATTGTTCCCAAGCAAAACATGAATTATTTTTTTATTGTTGCAAAATTGTAAATATGACAAGAAAAAATATAAGTTTAGACATACAAACTAGATGAAATTCTACTTATAAGCTTTTTACAAATATTACAAAATATAAAAAAGAACACTATACTTAAAATGCAATTATCTAATAATAATATTGATGTAGATGTTGATGTATTAAATGATTATGATTGGCACATTATGGACCTTCTACGATCTTTTGAAATTTTTTGATACTTCAACAAATATTTTTCAGAATGTATTATGACATATCCAACTTCACATCGTCACATTGCATTTATCATGTTCGAGAAGCTGAACTAGTGGTCGATACGTAGAACTAAAATATCGCTATTAATGAATTTATCCAAGATAGCTTCCCATCACCGTAAAATAATAGATTAAAATATTTTTTATTGGAAATGTATATTGTATTTTTATTTTCTATGGTTGAAAAGTACAAATGATTGACAGACAAGTAGGTGCCAAATCAGTTGGATGTACTTATTTTGTAGTGATGTAAACTTTTCATATACTTAAATGTAATTATATTGATTAATAAATTGAAAATGATATATTTTTTTATTTTGAATTATTTTTAAGCCTTACTTTTTATTTAACTCAATACAATTTAAATAAAAAACCTACATAAGTGGCTTAGGCGGGCTTTGTCGGGCCTACGAGGGCTTCAGGCGGGCTCATAGACGGGCCTCCTGCAGCCTCTGTCAGTTTCTAAACCAAGCTCAAGGCCTGCGGGCTCTCACGCCCCGGGCGGACCTTGGGCGGGTCACGCCTGAAACACGATCAGCCTCCCCGCCACCGGGCCGGGCCGGGACGGAATGAGCCTGACGGCCCGCCCTCGCGCCTTTAACTGCCCGGGTCGCTTGTGCCTTTCGCAGCTGCCGGCCCAAAAGGGCCCTGCCCGCTTTTGGAGATCCCTACGCCATGTTAAAAGATTTTCCTTAGTGTTGTTTTCATATTACTAATTTTTTTAATTAAAATAAAAGTGGAGTGCAGAAAAGTGGAGTGCTCAAACAGGCAAAAGACAAAAGACAAAAGACATATATATATATATATATATATAGTATATATATATATATATATATATATATATATATATATATATATATATATATATATATATATATATGTATGTGTGTGTGTGTGTGTGTGTGTGTGTGTGTGTGTGTGTGTGTGTAGAGAAGTAAAGTACTAATTTTCTTTGTCAAAAATGAAATTTCCTTTCTATTATAACTTAATATAGAAAAATAGAATCCTCTTAACTTTAAGACTTAACTTATAAGAATCTATTTTATTTGAAAAGAGGCAAAAAGTCGACTTTTTCTTATAATTAAATAAAGACTATGGTAGTGACAAGAAAAAAAATGAAATAAAAGGAAATTTAACTTATTTCATTTCCATTAATTAGGTTCTTTTTCTCCTAGAAATTGGTTTAACATATTTTATAAAAGAAATTTTTGGATCCCTAACAAGAACATAGTTCTGTGAATTGAAACACAACCATGTTTTTTTTTTTTTTAAAGTTTCTATGAATTAAAAAGGAAATCTTAACAATTATAAAACTCCAAATAGGAGTCTTTGGAAAAAGTTATCTCTAATCTTACAAAAGCTTGCTTGTTTTAACAGATGTGTAGAGGGAGGCTAGAGTGTGTTTTAGGGGTTCATTTTCTTTCCCATGAAATTTAAAACCATAGAAATGTTAAATATGTCAATAGTTAGACTAAAGAGTATTAGTCTCTATCATGTTTAATTAATGGAAAGAGAAGCTAAGTAGCTAATAGCATAGTGTGATAAGATGATAGCTAATTTCGATAAAGAGAGAAACGAATATTTCTTTTTTGTTCTTTCCTGTACGGGAAAATGATAAAGAAAATTGAATAACAACTTTTGCTTTTCTATTTTTCCCTTGTGCTTTGTGTTCTGTGTGCACAAACAACACCATGCTTTCCTTTTCAATTGGTAGTAAACGAAATAAAATAAAAAGATAGGAGAAAGAAAACCTGAAGCCACATGGGTGATCAGTACTTGAAGCCATTATAAAGAATGTTTTGAAATATACTACAGATCATTAATTGAAATAATCTTGAATGTTTGACAAGCTTTAGATTATTGAAGTCCTGTAAAATCATTATGTTCATAATTGAATCCTTCTAATGCAGATGTTTTAGCAAACTGATGTCCATAAATTCATTGATGGCTAATGACTACTCATTATACCCTATAAACTAGGAGGTGACAAAGACTAGATTCTATATGTCCAGATCAGAACTTAGAGAAATTCAGTTGTATATCTTCTCTTATCCTTGATTGAGAGTAAGTACTGAATTTCAAATTCTTTTAGAGAAAATGGAGATTTGTGGTGGGCCACTTATAAGCAGAATGTTGCCAAAGATTTGGAATCATGCTTTAGTACTTAAAACTCTGATTGTGGGTGTGGGTAAAAAGGTTGGGAGAATCTGGGAACCAACAAGGTATATTTTTCCGACAATTAAAACTCCTAGAATAGGGAAGGAAAGAAGCAAATGACAAACATCAGCTTCTTTGGTCATGTTGTGAGGGATATTATTTTTCAGTCTAATTAAATTTTAAGCCCCCTTCAATCGAAACCCAGGAACTTTTAATTTATTCTAAACAGAATTATTAGCTTCTTATGAA
The DNA here is from genome assembly GCA_016808115.1 of Tetrastigma voinierianum. Taxonomy (NCBI): domain Eukaryota; kingdom Viridiplantae; phylum Streptophyta; class Magnoliopsida; order Vitales; family Vitaceae; genus Tetrastigma; species Tetrastigma voinierianum. The sequence goes on from JAEQBH010008115.1 coordinate 7,074, forward strand.
ATCGTGAGAATGTGTAAGGATCTTTGCTATACGACAAGCGCCCACTTCTAATGAAACAACAACCATCTTTCATTTGTACCTGCACCCACTAATACTTCTCACGTGTACCACGCTCCCACACGAATTTCAATTATTTAAATAATTAAATCATAAAGAAATCATGTAATTAATAAGTATTTAGTATTTACAATCGCATCAGGTGAACGCGCCAATCCACGCGCGCTGCAGGCAATCCACCAAATTTTCTTTTGTTCTAACTTCTAAGCAACCTCATAAGCTTTGAAATTTTATACCCACCGAATCTCATTTTCTATTATTCTTTTTCCCCCTCAAAAGCGGACCGACATTGTACAAAGACGATATCACCCTACCCTAATTAAATTCAAATTCGGAAGACAAAGGGCAGTCTCGACACTCCGTTGAAAAACAAAATCGAAGCATGATTGACCGCTTAAAAAAGTTATAAAAGAAAAAAGTATAATAATGGTACTAATCATTATAAATTGAAAAATTCTCCCCAAAGCGAATCCCCCATTTTCAACATAGTAACATATAGATTATTATATTTTTTTAAACAATAATAAAATTAAAAGGTATGACCAACCCCTTAAATATAATTAACATTATCCGCTCCCTTGTTTATTATACCGACTATACTACAAATTCAGTAAGACTATTAATTAATTATCATAATAATAATAAAAACCACAAATAAGTGGAGAGCATGGTAGTAATGATTTGGTTAGTTGTTCGTGAAAGTGAAGTGTTAACAGAAACTATATACAAAAACTAAATTGATGAGAGGTTAAGAAAAAGGATCATTTGCATGGAATGAAAAAATATATATTTATTACATAATTTTATTTTTACATCTATCATTTTATATATTATATTAAAATATTTTATTCTAATTTAAATCTCAAACCCATATTAAAATATTTTGTTTTTATAAGGATTTAAGTCTCAAAACCGGCTTGCCAGTTAAAATCCAAATCTTGAGGGTAAGAGCATTTATAATATAAAATAAAATAAATAAAAGAGATGAATAAAGGGCAATCATGCCCACTCCCCGGCCACATTGCAGCTACAAGGAGTATTGTCTCACCAGATCTCCACCTGCTTCCATGTCGGATGTCCACACGTGCCACGTACTGTTCAAGCACGTGAGTAATAACTAACAGCGAAACGGGCCAGCTTTTTTTTTTTTTTTTTTTTAAATTTAATTTTCCTTCTCATGATTGGTTGAAGTTTACCCCATATGATTCCGTGAGTCATTAATTTAAAAGCTAAATAAAATATGGTGGGTTTCGGTTAAATTATTTCATTAATAAATGCATTAAAAATAGAATCAGTGATATAATTGCAATAATTATTCCTAATTTCACTTTACATTATTTATAACCAAAGTTAAAGGAGCTGATTCAGACAGGTCCAAAATATCACCATGTGACATCAAGATATTCCTATTAGATCGAAGTATAAAGAGGGTACGATTCATGTAATAAAGACAAAATGCAGGGAAGAATTCTGGAATTAAAATCAAATTATTTTTTTTTTGTGTACGCCAACGCCTATAGCCTATGAATAAATGAAGGAATATTTTTCGAGGAGCTAAAATGACGTCATGAAGCCACAACGTAGTGCGTCATGAGGTACGGATGTTGACTGAAGTCGAGATTCCAGAGTTTTGTACGGAAATACTCACTTTCAAAAAAATAAAAATAATATTGGCTTGCTCCCAAATAGCTTCCCAAATGAAGTCGTAAAGTCATTGCCGGGCCGACGACCAAAGAATCGGAAATTAAAATCAAAAGCGTCACAGACCACGATTTAAGGCAAATGGTTCAACATCACACCACGGTTGCAGCCGCAAGATTTAAAACCCAATCATATGTCGGGACGACCAAGAATTGGCTTGATTTAATTTTTCCCATTTTCCTCTCCTTTCGCTCTGCTCTACTCTGCTCTTCTTCTCCTCTTCTCCTTCCGTTCTACTCCTCTCCCGTTCTTCACCTCCTCCTCCTTCTCATATATTTCTTAGGGTTTTCATTTCTTGGTTCTCCACGTCCCTTCCGTTTTGAAGTCGTTCTTTGATCAGGTGTATTTGGTTTATTTTTGATGTGGTTTGTGGTCCGATGTTTTCTCAAGTTCGAATTTTGTTTACTTGAATTTATAGTATCATGTTATGATTTGTGGCTGCATCAGCCAGCACTGGGCCCTCTCATCTTCCCTTCCCGTCCCGTCCGAGTATGCTCCTCTCCTGGCCGTCCCTCTCCTCCTCCGTCCCTCTCCGGTCATCCTCCCATCTCCGGTATTCTTCATCTTTTTCTCGCATTCTATATTTACACTTATTTGTTTGGATGTATTTTCTTATTGAAACCTCTGTATTTCTTTCATCTTTTCTCTCTCGCACTATTTAATCGTTTTGCTCTTTGTTTTGTATTTTGTGTTTAGCTATACAAATAAAAGCAATTTTGTTGTTGGGATCGCTGCTTGGTTTAGTCAAGTAACTGATACTAGAATCACCAATCAATAGTTATCATAGATCTCTGCATCCAGGTAACCATCTCCTCTCCTCAGCAGCAAGGAAATTGGAATGCTGTAATCTTTGCACCATTTGACTAGGAATGCAATGAATTTGAGATCGTTAATCATTATAATGGCACATGTATGGTTAGAGAGTGCTATGACGAAGAGCTTGAATTATAACGCGATAAGTACATATGTCTAGTTCAAATTTATAACTATAAGTCAAAGCTAAAAATTGAAGTAGTTTATATTTGGGATTATATGAATAATCTATGTATCAGAAAGTTATTTTTAATTTGAACTTGTCAAATATTTAACCTTAATGTTTTATTATGTTATTATGTAGTTTAAGTCTTTCAATTGTACTCTTTTCCATAAAATTGATCATAGATTTCTCTATATTTTGTACTTTAAATAGATATACACACCTATAAGCATACCTTCAACTATAGAAAAACCTCTATGGCAGATTTGATATGATACACGATAAGGGAAAATTAGAATATGTTTACGAGTTAATAAACCATGTGGTAGCAGCAGTAATGGGCAGCCCATTTAGTAGTTGGTTGGGTCTACAGCATTGTATTTGCCTGCTCCAGTTTGTCTGTAATGTGAATGTTCCTATAACATATTGGGCTATGAAATGGAATGGGCTGGAACCATGGACATAATGTTATGGAGAAGTTGTATAAATGCCATGTAACTTTAAAAAGGCTGCACAGCTCTGGATGATTTTTGCTTTTTGTTGTGGGTGTCAAAATAGAAACTTTTTCTTTTTTCTTTCCCTCTGTTATCAGTTATTTTCCCTGTCTGGGGGGTGCTTCTGATTTTTATTAGTTTCACTTAATACTATTGATGCATGAATATTTAGATCTTTAAGGTGGCAGCATCCTTCTCTTTGGTTCATGGGTGAGTAATCTGGTGATTGGGGATGTCTAAGCTCTTGCTTTATTCAGCATTTCCCTTGCTTTTGCTTTGATTGGATCTCCTCTCTTCTCCTTTATTATTATATTGGAACTTAAAATGGATGATATGAAAGCCCGTTACGTGATCAAACTAGTATTTAACAACATGTCTTATTGGACATCACGTGGAAGTCCAGGTCAAAAATGGATCTATATTTTCGAATCTTTTCTTAGTGAATGCAGACAAGGATTTCGGTATGGTTGAAGAAATCACACAACGCACTCATAATTTTTATATTGGTTCCTGACCATCGTTCAAAATCCCAGCAAGCTTGTTCAAGTTAAAGCAAAGGTTAAGATTTATAGATTTCTTTGTCAACTTCATCTTCATTCTGGTATGTGGTCCGACCTAAGTAAGGGTTTTTCCTGTTTTTAATGTGGTTAAACAAAAGATATGTCAGAAGGCCAACCAGAAACAGCGAAAGCACTCTATGCACACATTTAGTGCACAAGAGGGTCTACCTAGGGAGGCACTGACTACAAAAAACAGCTAAAAGCTGCTATCCAGTTTAGATCATCAACAAAACCTAACAGCGAAGCTTATTTTTCCTAATAATATTCCATACCTAAACTGTAAGAGCTATAAGGGATTCTTTAGTTAGCGTTGTTGACCTCATAATCAAAGATCCTTCTATTCCATTCTCGCTACATACACCGTAACAAACAAAGAAGGGTCACCATTCTCTTATCTTTGCGCTCTGTTCCAGCTGGTGTATTGCACTTGTCTCTCTTCAAAGTGATTCTCTACACAACCTCTTTTATGTTTTTCTATCCTTCTTTTCACCCTTCATGAGAATCAGAAAAAGGACATGCAATTTATTGTTTCTACGTAAAAAGAGAAAGAAAAAGGGAGTTAAGGAATTGTATGAATCAATGAGTTTCAAATGTTGAAGAAAATAAATTTTGTAAGGAACTTACCAGTAGTCTGTTATGTGATAAATATGAGGATAGTTTTATGAAGTGGTTAAGAAATTTATCTTGTGTATGTTGGATGAAGTGGCTGCTATCATTTTCTCCTGATTCTTTTGATACTTATTGAGTTATTCAATTGTGCCAGGATGTGTCTATAACCAGGATGGCTCTCAAATGAACTCCAAATATGATAAAACAACAGGAAATTATGCTAGACCTGAACATTTCAATCTCGCCATATTGGAGGCGGAAAGAGGGCCAGTACGCTGGGTCCCTAATGAAGTGACGTTCAATGTCCTGGATTAGATAACATATTTGATGGCACTTGAACAGGTTAATACACAACCTTTTTTGTGGTCCTTGTCGGGTTTCTTTGGTGGGTGTCAGGGTTGGGGTGGGGGTTAAGGCACGGGCTGGGTAAATGACATCTGAACTTGCTTTACAGTTTTTAATACCTGACTGTGACTTGAGTTGTACCCCCAGTATCTATTCTACAATTTTAAGCACTCCAGGTCATTTAAATTGCATCTCAGGTCTCATAAGCAGTCTGTTTTGTATACGAAATGTAATAATACCGTTATTAACTTTTGTATTGTTTTTCTTCATTAGGGGTTGGATCAGCTTGAAACGAATAAGCATTTGCTTGGAGTAAATAAAGCACCTTTGATGAGGAGCTCTACACAAAAGATAACTGTAGAGAGGTCCAAACCAAAGAGTCGGAGAAGGAAGCCTGCGAATAGCAAGAGAACTTGAGGGGTGATTTGGAGTGAGAGGAACTTAGCAACCTTGAGGATGAGTGTTTCTCCCTTTGATAGACTAAAATCCTTTTTCTTAGATCCCTTATATTGGGCACATTTTTATCATGAGGTGGATTGCTATTTTGTAAGATATCTTTTACAGTCTTTAGCTGTGGTTACAAATCTGGCACAAGGCTTGTTATCCCGATTTATTTGTTCCAACTTATTACTTGAATATTACGCTGTGGCCACTTGGTGTTCTTTGTTATATACCTTATTTAATTTTGAAGTTTGAATATTGACCTCAGAGCAAATTATCTCTGAAACCTGTATGTATCACTTTATATTGTTATGCTGTGTATTAATGTATGAATTTTTTTGCAAATCAAAATGAAAGAAGTAAGGACGAGTTTAAAAGCATGGGAAGGATGGCGGGTATGACTGCATATCATTGGGCTTGGTGGTGCCAAAACTCACCCTGAATTTTAAACTTCACCCTTTGAAGATAACTGGTTGTCATACAGCAAAAAAATAAATACAAAAAAATAAAAATAAAAATAAACTGCCCCTGTTTGATGATTTGCCTTCTTTTTAATTACTTTTGTATCAATTTATTCATAGATTTGCTAATGAGGCCACACTTGAGAATCCTACATTTAGAAGTTTTTTGCTGCATGGTTACAAAATGTTGTTTAACTTCACTTTTGTCTATCTAAAACCCCTTGTTGTTTAAAATGAGTATTATTAATGGCTTGAAAACCCGCTATTAAATTTAGAGATTGCCCATTCAGCCTTTAGCTTCTTGTTCAATTGTGCTTTTGAGTTCCATTTTAATTTTTCTTTTCTCATTCTAAATTTCCAAGAATGCAAGTTTCTTTCCCCATACCCAGAAAAATGAATATTGGTAGCCAGTAACAACAGAATGAATTGAGATGCTAGCAATTTCATAGTTAATTATCTCAATACATTTCAGGTCTTATTATTTGCACTTGTCATTTCTACATTTTAGTCTTGTAATGTCCTTTCATGCTGTAAACAGAGAAAGCATAAATGGTTAATTTATTTTTGTTCATTTTATTTGTTTAAATCAGTCATTTAAATGATTGGATATAATCAACTATGAAAGGCACATCATAGTTCCGGAAAGGAAACAAATGGTCATAACATGCTTTGGGGAAAGATTGAAGGGAAGTTTGCCTGGTCTTAGGTTGTTTTCAGACTTCTTTTGTTAGTGCAGGCTGAGACTGAAAGGAAAGCTGGATTTAATAAAGGGGTGTCAGAGAAGCAAATCCGCTTAAATCTAAATGAAGCCAATTGCCGCCGTCGAGGACGGCGGCATATGGTCTGTGGCCTTTTGATTTTTCCAATTGCCTTCATCGATAACGACGGCTTTACAACTCATTTTGGATTTTTCCAATTGCCTTCATCGATAACGACGGCTTTACAACTCATTTTGGGAAATATTTTGGGAACCAAATTAATTTTATTTTTATTTTTTTGAAAGGGAGTATTTCCGTACAAAACTCGAGATTCCATTCCATGGATCTTTCAGAAAACAGTGGCTACGCACGTGACTAGTGACTAGAGACTAGAGAGGCATTCGGCAGGCGGATGAAATGAAGAAAAATGATTTTGCCTAATAATGAAACCAGAGGAGAAGAAATATACTTTATTTCCTGTATTATTTACAGAACCCTACATCTAACTATATAGGAAGAAAAGATCTTTTCTAAGTAACAGAAGTTGTTACTGACTAACAAACTCAAATTACAGCAGTTAATCTTTAACTGAACAAGGAGTCTTTCTCTTGAATGTTACAGCTGAAGAACACGTGACAGCTTGAGTAAAATATGAGCCAATATACAACAGATGTAAAGGAAACACCTATACTACGTACTTGCAGCAAAGAATGGCATTACAGAAATGGTGAAGGAAATCCTTGAGCGTTTTCCAGTGGCCATTCAAGATATGAATTCAGAACCCAAAAATATAGTGCTAGCTGTTGGTAGTTGAGAATCGACAACCTCATTTATGAGCCCTTACCCATACAGGCACATGCATCCAGAGCCGTATCAAGATGCATCTGGAAATCAAGTGGTCTAACAATGTGGCATGGATCCTTTCATTTTTCGAATTTTCTTAGGTTATGTTTCATTTTGAAAATGTGAGGAAGCAAAGAGCTAGAAGAAAAAGAAACAGAAAAAAAAATTAAAGAAAATAAAGTTGAAATTTATAAATTTGCTTAATTTAATACATCTGTGTTAGAACTTTTTCAACTAAGCTTATTTAATCACATTTTCCGCCACTACAAAAGATGAAGTAATTTCAAAATTATAATTTTACTTTTACATTTATGAATAGTGTGAAACTAAACATGAGAAAGCTTAATTTTCTAATCATTTTTTCTCAATACATTCCAAGAACCAAACACAACCTTCATATTTATGTGTGCCTATGTACATAAGGTGTAAATGTATTTGATTTTATAGACAGTGTAGGGTATACCACTTGATCTCTCAAATACAATATCATTCATCAGAATCTTAACCCTAACTATGAACTTGGCCTTATTGCAATTTTGCGATATGTGAAGAGTTCAATGTCACTTCATTTATTTTCCTCGCTATTCAACAAGAAGAAGAAGAAGACTGTATTGGAAATTTTCAGTGAATTGCACAAGGATTTCGCCGAAAAGGGCAGCCATTGGCTAACTATCACCTCCAATTCATGCTCAGTAATGGCCGCATTTATGACAAACGGTTGCCTTTGCCACAACAGCCATTATACACTGCAGGCTGACTGAAAACACCATGGTAAATTCAGAGTTCTTGTTAAAGCAAAGAAGCAGCCAGCATGGGAAAAACGACCACATGAAAACCGAAATATTGTTCTTCATACCTGGATGCATTGAATGAGAATCAAAGAGCAATATCTGGTACCACTGGGCACGAATTGATTTGCTAGTCAGCCATTGCCCACCCTTTTGCACCAGATCTTCCCCTTGTCTGTGGAAAAACTGTGTTATGTAGCCTGGCACTACTGCCATAAAAAGTAAGTGCATAAAAAGGAAAACCATATATAGTTAATGTCTAGTTGCTGGATATATATTTTATGACAGATATGGAATTGATGTAGTTCTATACCTCATACTCACTTGATTTTACATGCGGGCAAACGAAAGAGGGAAGACGATAACTCCAAACATAGCAGATGTAACTATTACCTGAGTCATTAATGCCATGAATGGCTATAGGTAAAGGTCAGGGGCGTTCTTTGTCCTTACAGATAAATTGAAATTGCTACATTTCCAGCATATGCAGTGACATTCTGGGCTGGAGCCCTTTTTCTGCGACTAGATTCCATTGTAATTCAATCATATTGACACGGTATTTCAAACAAGGAGAGGGGAGACCCCTTGCTTGTGATTATTTGAAAAGACAAATTAATCTGTCAACAAACACAAAATATGTATTCATTAGAATAGACTAAATTAAGAAATATATTGCAATAGTAAGAACATTTACAGAAAATGACAAAATCAACCATGCCTTACATTTGTGTAGGGACTCAAGAATTAATAGCTCATCAAAGGATTCTCCAGTCAATGCTTAGTACTGAAGATGGTGCCAAACTATCCTACATATATATAGAAAAATGCATATGGACCCTCAGATCTTAAATTCTTAGCACATTGCCTAGATTTAAGAAAAGAACATTATGGACCCCATATTAAAAGCACAACTGGCCATCTCAAGGGAGAACTTTATTTTTTTCCTTTTTTTCCTGTTGCCATTTTTTTCTTCTGAAAAGAAAAGAAGTGTTCAAAAGAAGTGGACTGAATTACCCTGCTCCAGATCTAATACAAGAATAATAACAAGCAGCTCAATTATTAGTAAGATTGAGACTGAATTCAACTCTTTCTTAGGTTCATGACCCGATATATTCATCGGGTTACTACAAATTTAAAGTTTTTGTGCTTGGGGGCTTGATGAAATTATCAACCAAGTTACACAATCAGGCTGAAATTATCTTTTACTCTTCAACCTAATAACAGTTTCCAATAGAGGACTATACTACTCAAGCTTACTAAAGTTGGCCTGTGTACTAATACAATAGTTGTGTTAGGTTAAGCAGCCAAAAAACTGATGATGAGTTTATATAGGTAAAAAGGGGAAATGAAGAGAAGGAAGATCGGTGATAATCTATATTAATTGCATCCAAGAATCCATTCATAGGAATGGTGATTGTTTTCTTGCGACATTTTTCTTTTGTTCTACCTATATCAGACAGGATCATACTTGGTTACAATTGGGAAACTAAAAGGATGAAGTTATAAAGAGAAAAGATAAAAATGACTGTTTAAAGAAGGTCATTGTCATATACTATTTTTTCTATGTAACAAAGAATGTAGATGCCTAGCAATAGTATCTTGTCTATCTTCTTATTTTAGGGATAAAAGGATAATATCATTTTCAAGATTCAAGGAATATTTTATTCTACCACCTTCATTCCATACTAACTTTACCTTTTTCCGCTCATTCTCATGTGGAGACAATTCTTCCCTCTTAACCACTAAAATAAAATATATGTATTGTTCTAAAGAATATGAGTTGCCACCCTTTCCTCACTTGGATGAAGATAATACTAGCTTTGCCAACTTTGAAAATTAATAAAATGGAAAAAATATTATTGTGTATTAAAAAAATAAAGAAAAAAACCTTTTCTGCATCTTCATGTATTCAAGGTCAGCATAGGAATATAGATTGATTTTTTTTATTAACATTGTATTAATGGTTCTTACGCAGATTATTTTAATAAATTAAAACATCAAGACATTAGTCAAGAGGTTAAAATCTTTTCAACATTATAAAAACATTATTCTAAATGATCCTTTATATGAGCCATCAAAAGTGGCATTAAAAATGAAGCAACAGTACTTATTTGCTTTGTTAGTTGTTATTAGTTTGAGTGACAAGCCCTTATTTACATTGATTTGGATGTGTACACCTATAACATTTGTTCTTGTTTCAATTTTTTGTCAAATTTAGATGATCCATACAAATACATGAAAACCATCAAATCATCATCTCTTCTTATTTGCATCTAATAAATCTATGTTTTTTGTCCAGGGCCTGTAGATTGTTCTCATCCCGAAACTAGAGCAAGGTATCACTTCTCAATCCATGATGGTCTATCATAAAGTACATTGTTGATTTAGTTGGATTATGAGACTCCAACCTTTAAGAACTTTGTTTCAAATTTATTGAGAGTTTTCTAAAACTTATTGAAAGAAATAAGTGTTAATTCAATCCATGTATGGGGTCCATACTTGTCCTTGTCCCAAATTCAAAGCAAGGTATCAAATTCTCAATTTTTGTAAATAGAAAATAACCTGGTCAATGTCGGGCCTAGTTAATTTATATATAAATATAGGCATGGTATATAATGAGTGGTGCAATTATATATCTAGTAGTTGCTTTTGTTAACACTTGTTATAGAGAATCAATGGCGCGGCTAATCGAAAGCAAGATCGAGAGGTGGAGGCGATAAAGAAATATTTGTTCAAATCACATGAAAGGCAAATGAACGATGTCAATCGAACATATCGAAAGCCAAAGGCTCACAGAGCCAAGATCACTAGAACGGGGGACACAGCATTGCATATAGCTGTCTTGGACCGCAAAGAATCTGTAGTAGAAAAGCTAGTCAAGTTGATCAATGATGAAGTAAAAAAGATGGAGGCAAAGAAAGAAAAAGACATGAAAGGAGCAAGTACTTTGGCCGGAGAGGAGGAGGGGAAAAGGAAGAAGGTAAACACCCTCTTGAGATAGCAACGAGAGGGGGAATACTCCCCACTCCATCTAGCAAAGATCAATTGAAATGTTCGAATTTGGCTCGTGCATTTGCTCTGGTTATTAGGAACTCCGGTCGGTCTTCACAACGAAGAACGAGAGACGCCTATTTCGCGCCTCCACGTATAAAGAAAGAAGCATTCCTTTGTCTCCATGACTTATGTGATCCAGAAAAATGCTTTGACCACTGTCGAAGGGGCGATGGCGGAACTATTCTTCATTGTTCCATCTCAGGAGAATACTTTGGTTAGTATCTACTGAATTTTCAGGCCACATTAGTATGCGGAATGACATAAACACATCTACATATAAAATATTATATGTTCATTGCAATTTTGGCAGATTTAGCATATCAAATAGCTCATAAGTATGATGTTCTTATCAATTCAATAACGAAAAGAGGATACACACCGCTCCATCTCCCGTCACTAAGCCCCACAGATTCGAAAGAGGCTCTCGCCAGCCGTTCAACGTACTATTTATTTTTGTAAGACTGATCATGACTTAACTATAACTCAATATATATATATATGATCATCACCATGAATATCAACCAATATTATTTAAGATTTTATGGCTTGCGCTTCACCATTTTGCTAGGTTTATATGTTGAGAAACTCAAGCAGAATCATTCTCACTATGATTTCCAACAAACCGTTGACGAAAAACTGAGCCAGAGAAGTATCCAAAGAACTATTTGGCATGTGTAAATTTCTTTCAAGTGCTGGTAGTGCTGTGGAACACTATGAAAATACCAGGTAGGGAAGGAAATTAATCTTTATAGCCAGGTATAGTGTAGTAAACATTGCATGATCAAACCCTAATTCCACACCATATATCACAAAACATATATATCCCACTAGAATAATACATAGTAGTACATCGAAGCACTTTGTTTCAAGATTATGTTGTCACCAATCTATAATTCAATGATTTCAGTAACCGGGAATAAAGATTCAAGCACATCTAAGGTCATCGATCCTAGAGAACCCCAAAAAGGCCAATGTGATGCTTCCTGTGACTGGCACAGGCATCATCCACAAATCTATCTTTGAGAAAACATTCTAAGGAAGGCTGATGATTTACCTCTTTCAAAGGTTCTACTCGATACAATGTAGCCTTAAAAGCTCTAGCCTATATCATCTAAAACCACTTACATACTCAAAACCACATCATGAATTTTGATATATCTTAGCAAACCAAAATTTAAACTAACAAAATTTCTTTCTTTTAGATTTTCAATAAAACAACATTGTGAAAATGCTGCTTCTAAATATTTAAAAAATGTGAATATATTTCTAAACTAATTTTTTAAAACGTGGGATGGTCTGCGCAAGCAGGTTTATGTGGTAATATCAAGGAGGAATCTTCCGAAGCATAAAGGGGCCTAATAAGAATTCAAAGAACCACACACCCGGGCTTCTTTTTGGAGTGTTGATGGTACTATGGAACCCGATTAAATACCAAATCGAAGAAATTAAATCATATTCTTTTACCATATTTACTTGGCTAAACATTACATCGGATCCAGTTGAACATGATCACGCCAATGAACCTCTACTATAATCATATGATTCATGGATACAGACATTTGAAGTTTATGGTATGGCTTTCATCAATAAATTTTTTATACTTTTCTAACTTCTTTAAAAATGATTCATTCAGCCAGGATTTGAGAGATGCCCGGAAGGACTCCAACATGATGCATCCTAATCAAGGTAAGTAAGAATCAGAAAGTATAGGAAGCTCAAAGAAAAAAAACGATTTGGCTCTGCATTTAGGTATAAAAAGTAGTAGCTTTGTGGTAACTTGCAAGTTTGAAGCATAATAAAATTAAAATTGTAAAAGTATTCTATTAGCACACATGCAACAATTTCATTCTTAAGTTTGTGAGATGTGATGTTAAATATCATAAAAGATTTTGTCAAAATTCAATAGACACCAATTAATTTTCAAATATGATGGTCAAAGTTCAATTCAAGAATTAGTATTATCATAGATAAGGTTACAGTTTGTGTGATAGGAGAATGAGGAATATTATTGTGTGGTAATAATGCCTCACAATTAAAACATGACTTTTTCTTAGAAGAAGCTTATAGGGGCTAATTAGTTTATCCATCTTGCGGGTGACTAAGTGCTTATCGTTTCAAGATTCCAAAGTCGCTAATTTTTTTTTTGTTCTCAATATATTTTTTTATTACTTTTTAATATGAATGATTTATTCCCAAATAAAGTTGGATCTAACTCAATCCATCTTCATATGTAGGCACACAATCATAATAGAGTTGATGAACAACTCTAACTATTTCCTCCAAATTATTACATAAGTACGAGTTCATCAAATTTGTATATAAAGCAATGCTCATGTACTTGGATTTGGCAAGCAATATTTAAGCGAATCTACTATCCATTTGTTAATATCTAATACAATATTGCTAAAGAGTATGGTAATATATACATGTTTTGCATTTGGTTTTATAAGGATCAAAAGTAATAAAGAAGATACAAGCAAGGAAAGAGAAGCACATATGGTCTGTTCAGTTAATGAACAAACTACTTGAATCTTCTTCAAGTGAATATGATAGTTCAGCTGGAAGCAAACCAATACGAAAAGCTAAGGAAGAAGATGAAACAGATGCTTTTAGGGGGATCGATTATATAAGTGAAAGTAAAACACCTCCACAAATGGAAGATGAGAAGACAGAGCAAGGTATGAAAACCTACTCTCTTTCTATCTTTAAAAGATATGTTTGGAATGTTGGTATGAAAAATAAAAATGGGAAATCCAATTCATTATTATGCTTGGATACAATTTGGGAATGGAATATAGATTTTCTCAAAAGTTTATTACCTCAAATGAAATCACTATATACAATTTTGATAGAATACAATTGTTCACATGCCTGTCTATTTGGCAGAACGTTCAAAATTTTAAAATGACATCTAAGGAATGGAGGAGTCTCATTGTGTTCAAGTTCCAATATAAATAATTTACTTCATTATAACAAATACTTATTATTGTAAAAAAAAAAAAAGGAGTACACCACATCTATTTCATCCTATTTACATCATAGATATAAATGGCGGTTAGATTACCTATTTTTCTAATTTTTTTTGACATTGGTAGATACAACAAGCGTGATGATCATGTCCCCTTAACGCGTTCTAGGTTGTTTCCTCCACTGATAGAATTGAATCTTCTGGTCCTAACAGAGAAGAATATTGATGAAATTGGAAAGAAAGAGACGCCGATACTGATTGCAGCGAAGAACGGAATAGTAGAAATGGTGGAGAGCATACTTGACCTTTTTCCTGTGGCCATTCATGACATGAACTCGGAGAAGAAGAATATAGTTCTATTGGCATTGGAAAATAGACAACCTGATGTTTATGGTATTTTGCTCAATAGGGAAATTTTGAAAGAGAGTATATTTTAAGTGTTGTAGATCATGAAGGTAATAGTGCTTACATCTTGTCATAAGTCGAACAACAAGCAACCTCGCGAATTCTCAGCAAATTTTTACAAATGCAATGGGGAGACCAAATGGCACTGTGCATGCCATTCACTATTACTTCACTTTTCATCATTCCTATATTCAATTAGATATTTTTATTGATAGTATTACTAATGGGTTAAAACATATCAAATTTTTTTACAGATCTCAAGGTATGTGCGAATGAGATTATATTATAGTATGGAATGATAATTAATTAAATTAAATCTTAGAAAAGGAATGAAATTTAATACGAATATCGTGCTAGTGCTACTTAACAAATTATTGAAAGCTTAATAACTCACAACTCATGTGCAGTACGTGAAAAAATCCTTGCCCATGCATTTCTTTGTCCGCTACAACAAGAAGAACAAAACATCAAAAGAGATCTTCACAGAGACTCACAAAGAACTGATAGAAGAGGGTGGCGTATGGCTGAACGACACTTCCAACTCATGCTCCGCCGCGCGGCTCATAGCCAATTGGCCAGATTCGCAACATCCTGCCCGCTGTCGTGGCCGAAGCGGCACACCCACTTGTGAAAAACAGCCGCTTTCAATGTCTTCCATCTCATCTCTCATCGCTATGCTTCTCCGTCACTACCGCCGGGCTTCGCGTTTCCTCGCCATCTCTACATCAGCGCACCGAGAAGGACTTCACAGAGATTTACCAACGGCTGCCGTGTGGATTATCGCCTCTTTATATCCATCGCCGCGCATTTTGGTCTCCTTCGTAGGCCATTTCTTTGTTTTGAAAGATGAATCAGCATGTGTCGCTGGCCTAATATATGCCGCAGGACGTGCTTCCCAAGTGACGCTTGCTTGCAATGATGCAAAGCCTGCTATACCTTGATCTCTCGTATGGGCTACTTTTAAGAAGGTGCCAGAAAGAAGCTATGCAGCAGTTGCATGAGGTTGGTTTTTCAAGTGTTAATTCCATCATTCTTAGGGCTTGATGGTGATTTTGAAATAAGATTGAAATGATGTGGTTTTTTGAGTTTGATATTGATAACTTAAGATTATTTTTTTATTTTAGTTTTAGGTTTTTTTTACCTTTTTTTTTCTTTGTTTCAATTCTGCTGATTTAGCATCTCTTTATAATATCAATTGATTTTTATATTGGGAAACTTTTGTTACAAACCATTGATTTGGAAATAATTATGAATAATTGCAAAAAAATATAAAGAATATCAAATATATGGTTCGGTCCCGTTTCATAAAAAATAATTGTATTTTAAGATATCATCTCCTCCGATAACCCCTTTTCCTCATGCAAGAGGGCACTTTGGCCTTTTTTGGCCGTAAGTCACCCATCTCGGGATCTCCTTATTTCATTTTTCTACACAATAAAAATGGGTTTTTCCGCTACAAATCTTTTATTTGCATTTTGTTTTTTCGTGTTTCGCCACCATCTTTTGCGACGTGTTGTTTTTGTTCGCCAGCTTGTTAAGCTTTGATCATCTAAAGACATTAATCCAACCTCAAAGTCATCGCGATGTTGCGTAACCAAATCTTTTGAATTCTAGTCACAATAGAATTTTCAAATGCATAGGCTTTGTGTCGAGTCTTTATGTTAGTGCTATTAACCTGGATGTTTTGCGCCATCCTTTAATGTTTTTAGCGAATTTGATTTTATGTCTCAATCGGGTGTATTGCTAGTTTGAATTAATAAAATTTATATTTAAAAAAAATATATGTTTAAGATATGATAGTACCTAGGTACTACCTGAATAGACTATATGTACTACCTTAATATAATCCTGGATTAATGTCAAAATAGTACCTATAGGTAGGACTACAACTTAGTGGGACAATCAAACCAACCTAATGCTCGGGGTGGATTCGGGGCACTACTTTTTTGTAATTTTGGTTGGGTCTGGGTTCAATTTTATCAATCCGATTTAAATTTGGGTTAGACTTGGGCTAATGTGTCGGGTAACTGACCTAACCCGAGTATATATATATAGAGCAGAGTATATATATATATATATATATATATATATATATATATATATATATATAATGGAGAACATATTCACCTGGGCTTTTTGGCTCAAAACATAAAGAACACATAAAACAATAAATTAAAATTAAGAATTATTCAGCAAATGCCAAAAATTTTTGTGTTTTCAAAAACAATTCTCATAGGCCCTACCCCGTGTCTCACTACATCATTTCCTCAGCTAAATCACTAAAGGTTCATACCGTGATTGGGGCCCATTGTTTGAGTTTCAGTTGATGTGTACTGAGACGAAGGTGGTTTCCTCGCTTGGAAGGTTGTTTGGCCTCTCGAAAATGGAGGGAAAAGGAGAGGAAAAGATGGCTCTGGGAGGAAATAAGGATCGGGCTCTACAAACATACAAGAATTTAGTTCTTATTTAAGTGCTGCTTTATTTTCTCGAAGTAACGAAGGAGTAGAATATGTAAGAACATTTCTTATCCCTGTCTCCCCTTTGCATGAAATTTTTTTAGTTCATGAACTGAAATTGGATTTGTTTGTTGATTTCGTGGCTCTCAGCAGCACTTTCTGTAAGTCATGTTATCATTATATCTTCACTGCCTTATTTGCTCCGCGTAATAGCCAAACTTGTTCGCTTTTGATGATGAAACATTGTGGTGCAAGGAAAACTGTGCTGGCTGTCTGAATCAGAACTTTAAACCAAAACAAAATACAGTATTCTGTCTATTTACGGTAAATGAGTGTACTGGATCAAGGAATTTAGCGTATGATCTTCAGTTTATTTTATTAATGGAATTGTGCGGATTCTTTAATTTATTTGGTTGATTAGTATCCGACATTCATTAGTTGGAGTTTTCCTCGTGGGAATGAGGGTTGAAATTGTTTGAATGGAGAAATGGGTTTTGGATTTGAGGAGAGGTTTGCCTCGCTTCATGATGAATGAGAATTTCGGGTTTGTTTGATTTCTAAACGTGGGATCCTTGAGGAGAATTTGTTTTATTATAAATGTTTTAGGATTCTTTGCTGATAATTTGATTCTCATCAAATATTTATATACATCCAAAAAACTGCTCATCATGATGTTTATCTTGGAAAAAATATGGCAAAATGAGGAGATTCTGGCCTCAGAGAGAGCGAGGAAATTGTCTTAATCTTTCCAAACAGTTGATCTCAATTAGAAAATCCACTATTGTCGGCGTAGCCCCTGGCTACAAAGGAGATATACGGAAGATCATGGCAGGGTGGACATACCGGTGATCTTGTCGTGATGCCGCAGAATATAATCCCGGTGAAAATATTCCTACCAATATTTTTTTCTATAAAAGAATATAAATATGTACGTAGAAAGGTAATCTAAAGAGTATCATATATAATATCAAGTTTTAAAATGTTTAATTAATGAAAGAGAAGCTAAGATCTGAAGTATAATGTTGACTTCGCAAGGGAATAAAGAATATTTCTTTTTCATTCTTTCCCATGTGGGAAAGGATAAAGATAATAATAAGTTAAATTTAGAAGAATAATGAGAATGATAACTTTTCTTTCTATTTTTTCCTTTTGCTTTGTTTTTCTCTGTTCACAAAGATGACTATGCTTTCCTTTTCAATTGAGTAAACAAAACAAAATAAAAAGATGGGAGAAAGAAACCTTGAGGCCACATGGGTGATCGTTGCTTAGCCACAGGTTAATAAAGCTGATATACACTATAAACCCTACAGATCATTTAAACACTCTCATGTATGTGCAATGTACAATCATATGTTTTTTACCCTAGCCATTTCTTTACAAGAAACTACATTATGTACTAACAATCCAAACCTAGGGAGGAAACAAAGCTCTAATTAAGCTTTTAATTCTTGAAATTATGTAATATTTTATTTAGGAAAGTAATAAATAACGCCTATAATTGGTTTTTTTCAATGTGAGATGGATGAAGTCATGTCCACAAAATCATAGATTACTAGTGGGTGCTACCTCTAGTTAAAAGTGCAAATAATCATCTTTATCCTATAAACAAGGAGATGAATTAGACTGTAATCTATTTTTCCTCGACATCAAAATCGAAAATAAAGTTAGAAAATTTCACTGGTGTCATTTCGTCTCATATCAGGTAAGGTATTGAATTTCAGATTTTTCAGAGACAATGAAGATTTGTGGTGGGCCACTTATGTTCGGGACATATTGTCAAAGATATGGAATCATTATTTATAATTTATAAACACATGCATTGTCCTCGTAGTCGTGGACATTGTTTTTGTTGTTGCTGTTAATTGCGTCAATTTCAAGAGAAGAGGCATGGCAATGGAAACGGAGATCTTAACTCGACCGGATTAAGACATGCTTGTTTGAAATAGCCATGCAAGGCAAGTGGAAAGACGTTATTGAAATGTACAAAACAATAAAAAGGCTCGACAAGCCAGGATCACTGCATTGGGAGACACAGCATTGCATATAGCTATCTTAGATGGCAAAGAAGTTGAAGTTGTAAACCTGGGTGGATCGATCGAGAAGACCTGGATCCTCGAATGATAAAAAACAATATGGGGAATACCCTTCTCCACCTGGCTACATCAATAGGTAATGTTAGTATGTGCAAGTACTGTCATGAACGGTGAAAGATTGGTAGGCACTCAAATAAGAAAAAATGAAACACCCTTTTCGGCATCTCACCAAAAAGAAAGAGGCTTTCTTTGCTGCTTTGAAATATGCAGGGGAGAACTCTTGATTATTGTCAAGAGATGATGGGGTGAAACCTTGGCTCCTTCACTGTGCTGGTCATCGAGGAGCACATCATGAGTATTTTTAAGCCATATGATTATTTGTTTACATAGACAAAACTATCTTTCTAAATCTATGCAAGTTTTAGCTTATTCTTTAGCATCCACTTCTCAAGACATTTTTTTCATCGCTATGCATGAAGATTTGGCCTTTACAATAATCCATTTGTTTCCTAAGCATGTGAACTCTGTAAATGAGCAAGGACTTTCCCCTCCCCACCTCCTTGCAAATAAGCCTACTGCATTCAGAAGTGGCACTCACCTTAGCTGGATTGACCAGATCATTTATTATTGTAAGACTTGCCAACCAAAATCCAACTCCTGATATTTAGTCACTAATGAAAACTCCGTGGAATGAACCGTTAGGAATGCCGTAAACGTAAATCGATTGGGGGACCCTAGCTGTGTTTTGGTATCATATATTGACCCGTTTTGATGCTCAACAACAAAAATGCCTTGATCAAATTTCCCTCACCTATTGATGTAATTTTTTTGGCTTTGATATGCCTAATTATTTATTCCCGTTTGTTATGTTGCAAGGTATTTTGTCGTGAACCTGCTAATTACAATGAGATGCATGGGGACAAGAACCCAATTGATTTAGAGAACGCCCAAACATGTATTGACTACTTTCTAAATCTGAGGATTACAATTGAAGGACTAGGTTTGGTGAAGATTTCTTTCTTCATTTTCCTTCATAGCTGCATGTTGTATAAACAAATAAATCACTTGTGGTGTTCCATATACAAAATCTTGAACTTATCATTTCCATCAAACTTTTGCACATTTTAAGCACACATATGGTTAAATAGGCAAATAAATATTGGTTTCTAACAAGCTTATTTAAACTGGCTGTTTAGAAGTTATCAAGAACAGCATCGTAAATGAGTAGTATGTCTTATTGTATTATTGTGGGCTGATAGATCTGTGATGGGCTCATCCAACACAAAAATAGGTCAAAGGGATATTCTTAATGGATTGGGTTATGTGGGTATCCATGTGAACAAAGGTATCAATACCGTCTTTGCATATCCATGATTCTTCACAACCTAAACCTATCAAATCACACTTCAGAGATTGTTTAAGTCCATGTAAAAGCTTTTGAGGACTTTCTAAGCAGACACTTATGCCTGTTCTGAGATCGGCAGAAGAAATTAGGTTCGAAGCTCATTAAGAAAGACATTTTCTAGTGAAAAATTATTAAGCTGGGCTCCTGGTGTGTGACGCCCCAAACCCAGGGGTCCGTTAATCCGTCAACCCGCGGAATACATGTAGCCATTGAGTGTCTCAATGCCAGCCATTGAGTGTCTCAATGCCACAAAATGAGTGTCTCTCTACCCGAGACTCAAGCATAAGTAAAAATGGTCACGTCAAACCCATACATCCCTACTTACCAAAATATAACCAACTACATTACAATGGTTTCAAGAGTTAATTACACTCTTATACAATCATGTATAGATCAGAATGTTTCATAC
Source organism: Tetrastigma voinierianum (assembly GCA_016808115.1). Lineage (NCBI taxonomy): Eukaryota > Viridiplantae > Streptophyta > Magnoliopsida > Vitales > Vitaceae > Tetrastigma > Tetrastigma voinierianum. Next base: position 27,777 of record JAEQBH010008115.1, read on the forward strand.
ATGTTTTACAAAATCTACAATCAAAGCCACATGTTCCGCTTCAAAAGCGGTTCCCCAGTGAGCCATCTCGTCGATCACTCCTCAGACCGAAAGGGGATTCCACGGCTGTGGGTGAGCAATGCCCAGTAGAGTAATTTCCTATAAGGGCTACTCCCCACCTAAGTGCACATGCAATGGTTGTGCCACAAACAAACATTCTATTCATGACTATGTAAGTCCTAGGATGGAACTTACATGTCATGAATGAGATGCTACTCCTCATGTCCCATGCACCACTCTCACCGACTTCTCTCATGCTATATCGCTGCGAAAGCTTTCTCCCAAACAAAAAGAATTTTTTTTTGTTTTGCGATTCAAACCATTGGACAACCCCCAATGTTCATTTGATTTGATCAAATTTCATGTGTTTATGCATTTGTGGATCACAGATTTTCGGGATTTCACCACTGGATGTCGCGCACCTTTCCGACATTTTTGACGGGCTTTCACCGCCGGTGATCATATCTAACCTCAATAAATTTGGGTCTGTGAAGAGAGAAAAGAGAGAATCCCTAATTTTATTATTTCCACAGAAAATAAGTCTAGTCTCTACATTGGCTATTGGACTTATATATATACACACTCATAGGACCTTAATAATACAAAGAGACAATAAAGGAAAAGACTGTACAATATCTAACACTCCCCCTCAAGCTGGAGCATATCATATGCACCAAGCTTGTTATAAATGTATTTAATTCTAGGACCTCTGAGAGATTTAGTAAGATGTCTCATGAAGTTGATCATTTTAAATTGACAAAACTAGTAGCCATACATCTCGAGCGCGATCTTCTCTGTAATGGAAGTGGCAACCAACTTCAATGTGTTTCCGTCCATGGAAGACTGATCGACGTAATATGCAAAGTGTACTCGTTATCACAGATGCAGTTTCATCCTGTCTGTCCTTTCCAAATCTCAAATCCTCGGAGAAGCGTGTCTCACGTATATGAGTTCACATGTTGCCAAGGCCATAGCTCGATACTCGGCTTCATTAGATCCAGCCTGCATTAAGCATGTTGTGCTTCTACTCTTCCAGATATTAGGTTACCACCAATGAAAACACAGTACCTGGAAGTGGAACGTGTATCTGTGGGTGAGCTAGCCCAATCTGCATCTGTGTAACCAATAACCTGGGTGTGACCTCTATTCTCGTACAACACACCTTGGCCTGGTGTACTTTTAATATATCGAAGAATGCGGATTACAGCATCCCAATGGCTATCACATGGTGATCAGAGAACTGGACAACAAATACTTTACCTAAAGGAAAACAACCGCCGAGTAATCGCGGAGATAGTTCGCCTATCTACCACCGCCGATATCTCCAAGGATCTCCGAAAGACTCCCCCTGTCCTGGTACAAGTTTGACATTAGGATCCATAGGAGTGTCAACCCGCCATACCTAAATATACCTGGCTTCCAAGATGTCTAAAGCATACTTCACGGGAGAGGACTACACCGTAATCGGATCGAGCTATCTCAATTCCTTAAAAACTTGAGTTTCCAAGTCTTTAGTTTGAAAGTGGGTGTGAAAAGATGTCGCTTTTAGTTTCAATACCATCCTCGACACGCTCGTAATGACGATGCCATCCACATAACAACCGATAAATACAATCGCCCAAGAGTTACGGGACATAAAAATCAACGGTTCGTCAGATCGCTAAGCATGCCAAATTCTTGAACAACAGAACTAAAACGGCCAAACCATGCTCGAGGAGATTGTTTCAAGCCATATAGAGAGCGGCGTAACCTGCACACTAAACCAGACTCCCCCTGAGCAACAAAACCAGGTGGTTGCTCCATATAAACTTCCCAATCACCATGAAGGAAAGCATTTTTAATATCCAACCCAAAAGCGGCCAGAACACATAGCGTTTCATGGACGGGGCGTGATGGACGTAAGCAATCTGGTAACGGCAGAAGGTGTCACCATAATCGCAACTTTACAAACCCGAGTATATCCTCAGCAACCAAGCTGGCCTATACATCAACCTCGACCATCAGACCAACTCTTAACTGTGGTAATCTACCGACAACCAACCTGAAACTTACCAAACAAAACAACAAGATCCTGCAAAGTGGAGTGCAGCACCTATTTCATCTACCATTGCCCGTCGCCACCCGATAGGAAAGTGCCTCATTGGTGTTCTTAGAAGAGAAACAGGAAATAGTAGAAACAAATGCAGAAAGTAGGGAAGATAATCGGCGGTAACTCAAAAAATTCAAACAGGATGAGGATTGCTAGTAGAGCGATTACCTTTCGAAGAGCAATGGGCAAGTTATTTCAACAAAGAGCCGGAGTAGGAGAAGCTGAAGGGAGAGGAAGTGAGGCCACAGGGCCTCAACAGGGGCGGAGTAGGAACAAATGACGGCAGGACGGGCGAAGATAAACCTGAAGTGACGAAGATACATCATCAAATCTAGGCGAGAGATGACAGGATGGGTAAGACTTCAAAGAATGGGAAGAGACTCCTGAGGAGGAGAAGAAGGGGAGTCCTCAAGAAGGTGACATCAGCGGAGAGAAAGCATCGACGAAGTCCGAGGAATAACAACGATAACCCTTTGAAGTCGGAGTAGCCTAGAAGATGCATTTCGGCTTGATGAAAGCTTGTCTTGTCCTCGAGTGAGAATATGAACAAGTTAAAGAGCAACCAGCATTAATGGCGTATAAGGAAATAAAAGGTCGCTAGGGAAAAGAAGTGAATGAGGAATCTGAGCATGTAATACAGATGAGGGCATACGATTAATCAAATAACAAGCTGTAAGAACAGCGTCCCCCCAAAAACGAAAAGGAACATGATAGTGGAGGAGAAGAGTACGAGCTGTTTCAATAAGATGACGATTCTTACGTTCAGCTACCCCATTTTGTTGAGGAGTATGAGCACAAGAAGACTGATGAAGGATCCCATGTTGGGACATAAATGAAATAAAAGGTGCAGAAAAATATTCTCGGGCATTATCACTACGTAACACACGAATATAAATATTGAACTGGGTTAGAATTTCAGCATAAAATTTCTGGAAAATAGAGTATAACTCAGCTCGATTTTTCATTAAAAATAACTGAGTACATCGAGAATAGTCATCAATGAAAGTGACAAAATACTGAAAGCCTAAAGTAGACGTAGTCCGACAAGGACCCCAAACATCAGTGTGGACAAGTTCAAAAGGAGATGTTGCTCGATTATTCAAACGCCATGAATGAGATACTCCAGTATGTTTCCTAAGTCGACAGATCACAATGCTAAGTGGACGCATAAAGTGGAAAACGAGGACCATCTTCTGAAACTTAGAAAGACTAGGGTGGCCCAGACGACTGTGGAAGAGGAGGGGAGCATCAGTGGAAACACAAACTGCAGGAGATGATTGCGAGGTGAGGATAGGAGGCCCCGAGACTCACGCCCGCGGCCAATCATCTTCCCCGCATCTCGCCCCGCAAGGTCACAAATTTGATTGTGAAAAAATAATGGAACAGTTTAAGAGTACGAACATTTTACCGGGATGGAAATAAGATTGAAGGGACACTCGTGGAGTATAAAGGACATAAGTGAGAGGTAGGGAAGGGAGAGGATGAGCTAAAACTAATACCTTTAGCCACAAATGAGAACCATTAGCTAAGGTAATGTAAAGAGGTGCTAGTGGGTAGTAGTAAGAGAAGAGAAAAGATCTTTATTACTTAAATGTGATCGGAAGCACCGTAGTCTAGAATCCGTGGTCCAAGAGAAGATGTATGAGTAAGGCAAAGTAGGCAACAAGCCGACTTCTTGGTCATTGATAGCCAAGATAGGCATCTTACTCACTAATGCAAATACCCCCGAGATGTGCAAGAGCCGTAGTCCTGGGGCAACCGAGAATCGTAATCAAGATCACACGTGTGCAAAAGGGAGGCCATCCATAAACATAAACAACATCACGAGTGGGCCAAGCTTATTGCAATAGGTGCAATGAGTGATGGTCCTCGACTCCTCGGTTACCACTGCCCCCCGAAGGTTAGTATGAGAAACTACAACACTTAAGAATCTAAAGGGTCACGGGATGGAAAGTCTCTGTGTGAGGGAGATAATGGAGGAGGCGAAAGTAAACAAGAACATCCGCGATGGGACCGATGGATCAGCTAAGAATCTGGATCCCTGAGGTCCCCAAGATCCCGGACGAGGCCAATGAGAGTAAGGACCATGAAGAACTTGTCAACTTGTAGCTCATTTTGTCTCAACGCCACTAGCAAAGAGGCATCAATGTCGAACTCCTCCTTAAGAGTAGGCACCGCCAATATAATTAAATAAATCCATGTCTCTGCTGGCTACTATTACCAATAGTAGAAGCCACCTTATAAAGGCTTTTGATATCATCTGTGCTGTGAGCTTTTTCCGATTCCAAAACTTAACATGTCTTGTAAGCCCGAATATGGCTAAAATTCTTGACCAACCCACCATAATACGCTACATAGTTGTGTACCATTTTCTGAAGTGACCTGTCAACACTAGGTATAGCATCCCTCCTGTGACAAGATGATTCTCATAACTCCCGTCTTCCATGGAACTGTAGAGTTCCATTTGAGCCGAATAATTGTGAGAGATAATTCTCACTACCAATCAATTTTTCATGCGAGCAAGAGAGGGAGATCCGTAGAGATAATGTATAAAAATAGAATTTTTAAAGGCTATATCCACTTAACTGGAGATTGAATCACATTTGGATTGAAGAGAACCCTAATAGGAGGGCAAATCATGGTTGTGGAGCTTGAAATCACGGCTGTGGAACTTGAAATCACGGCTGTGGAACTGGAGATGAAGAAAAAGAGGACCCAAACCGTAGAGAAGACGACTGACGGAGGGCGGAGGCAAAATGGGCCAAAAGGTGGATAAGGAGGCTCGCGGACCACGAGGGATAGAACAGCAAGACTTCGCGCTACGACCCGTGTGTGGAGTTCTGTCACCGGAAAAGGAGCCGCGCGCCCACACTCGCACTCACGCGCTGGCGCATGGAAGGCAAGCTGCCGGAGAAAGGCCAGCAGCAGACGGGGCGGTGGCCGGTTGCCGATGTGGCTAAGCACCGGGCGTAGATCGGGCCTCGTGCACTCGAATTGTGGGTTTTCGGCCGGAGAAGAGTTTTTCTGGAAGTCAGTTTATAAAGACGGCGGGCACAAGGCGGGCTGTAGTTGCAGATCCGGGCGGTAAAGCAAGGAGATCGAATGAAACACGATCACGAAAAAGTAAATTAGGTTTTCCCTTTCGCCTGGATACTCATGTGTGAAGAGAGAAAAGAGAGAATCCTCAATTTTATTATTTCCATAGAAAATAAGTCTAGTCTCTAGCATTACATATCGACTTATATATATACACACCCAGAAAATCTATAATACAAGAAGACAATAAAGGAAAAGACTGTACAATATCTAACAGGGTCTTTCACCCTGGGGGGGAAAGGATCTATCCCATCTTGTTACGTTCAACACACGTATATTTATTTTCATTTCTTTCATTGTAAACCACCGTGAGTCTCATTTGGACGCTGTCCGTTTTGAGCTCACCACTCATTCACCAAGAATGCGAATTTGAACCATTTCTACGCACCACACTCTGATCGACGCGATGTTACCATGCATATGCAGTCGCTAATGTGACATTGTCGGTCACTAGATGTTACACATATGATGAATGCTATATGTGCATGCCTTTTCACATTTCAACATGGCATCAATCAATAATTCATATCACTGAGCATACAATTTCAATTAATTGTAATGACTTCATGTTAATATTTCTACTGGCAAATACCAACATCAATTTCATGTACAACTTCAAAGATACCACTCAAAATCAAGCAATGATACACACAAAAGAATCCCTTAATTTCGGATCCACCGTAAACAGTATAACACTGTCCCTCATAGTCTTGAATCGGTCTTGGTTCGCCATACTAACCTTGGTTCAGGCTATAAACAGCCCCGAATCACTTAGAATCATACCCATCCCCAAAATAGTAGCTTCGGGGTGAAGAAGACCCAAAAAATGGTCTTAGGTCACTCACAGTTCGTTTCGAACTGGGCTCCAATCAACTCCCATTCTAAGAACTAAACCCTAATGACCATGGAATGACTCTTAAACAAGGATTAACAAAGGTAGGAGAAGACCCTTACCTTGTGGAGTTTGTCGGGGTTTTCTCCTTGATTCCAAGACTCCACATGTAACCCTTGACGCCAGACCAACTTCTCGTCGACGAGAACCGATGGTCCGACCCGTAGATATTGTGAGTAAGTAGCTGTAGGACTCCTTCCTCTAAACTCTATTTTCCTCTCACTCGGATACCAGCCCCCAAAAAAAGGAGAAGATGATATTTTTCCTTCCTTTTATTCCCCTTTTGTTCTTCTTAGTTTGACTTTTTTTAAGGACTACTGCACAATATGGCTTAATCTCAAGCCATTTATCTCTTATCCTTTCACTATTCATGTGACATGTGTCATATGGATACATGTAGTAGGTGGCCCTTATCACACCACATGCTTCTCAGGTCATGTGTACTCTTCACAAGCTGTCATGTGGCATCCGACACCCGATGCCTCGAAAGACGAGAAATCCCGACCATCTCGAAATTTAACATAATTCGACGGACTAGTTAGATTTCGCTAGACGATTCAAATGGTGCTGTTCTTTTTGTCACCCGAGATCTAGAAAAATTCTAGCTTTTCCCACTGATCTCAAGTAGCAAATTACCATTTTGCCATTTTTTAGAAAAATGACAATTTTTCCCGGGTTTTACATGGTGAGTTTGCAATCCTCTCGAATGTCTTTTATCCAATCTTTGTAATTTTTTCCTTTTGATTAGTACAAATTCCTGATTATTGGATTTCTATTCCATTGCTAATAGAATTTTGTTGTGTGTGATGTGAATCTTATCACATTTCTCCTTTACCTACTGTTGTTTGTTGTTGATGTTTGACTATAATTCTAAATAGCAAAGGCAAGCTCTTTGCAATAGTCAATGAGGACTTTCCCAACATTACCTTTTGCCCATTCTTTTCTCTTCTAACTTCAAAACTTCTCTTAAAGAGACAAGTGGTTTGGTTATGAGAATCCACCCACTCACCTCATCCAGATTTTTCTTGAGTCCAAATAAAATTTAAACACACTTCTTTTTCAACAATTTTCTTATACTTCCAAGACACTAAACACAACCTGATTTATGTTTACTGCAGGTCTCTAGATGCGCTACTGAGATCATTGAAGCATAGAGTTACCAAGAGCTCCGCTTGCTTGAAATCATTTTTTTAAAGGCCCGCTTGCTTGAAATCATTTAAGAACACCCTCCACCTTGAATAATTCTCAAGTGTTCTTTTATCCAAAGTTTCCTCAATAACATCCTAGATTTCCTTGGCCATATTGTAAAACATGAAGTCTTCATCAAAGTTGGTAGTCATAGAGTTGATAAGCCATGCCATATCCAAATAAGTTTCCACAAAGAGTATCCTAGATTTCCTCGGCCATCTCAGAAACATGAAGTCTTCATCAATGTCAGAACAGTAGAGTTGATAAGCCATGACATAACCATATTGCATTTTTGCTTTCCTGATTGTATATTTTAGTCCTCAAATGGTGGCATTATGACAAATCCAGCAAGATAATCATCTTTGCCTTTTCCACACATGAACATCATCCTGGACTTTGACTAGGGAAGATAATTTTGGTCGATCGAGTTTACGTCCAGTGATGAGAATAACGACATTCTCAAGGAAGATTATTTTGTGTTTGTTGACAGATTAATTTGTCTTTTAAAATAATCACAAGGTGTCTCCTCCTCATGATAATGCATCAATATGATTGAATGGCAATGAATCTTAGTCACAGTAAAAATGGGCCTGCGGGAGTACCATGGCTTCGGGCCCCAAACACACTATCTATCAGCCCAGCTGTCAGACAGTCCGCTTATCGGGATTCAAACCCAATAGGACCCAAAACAACCTGTTATCTCAAAACCATGCGGAGGTTACTCAGACGGGAAAAACCTGTGCCCCGTCTCAAGCCCCATGTCCCCTAGACGGTAGTACTACTACCTATAAGATATTCATCCACGGATCTCTTAATTCATTATGTCTCAAAACAGTAATCCTAAATAAGGGAGAATTGGACTTTGATAAGAAAAGCCAAATTTTATCATTAGGTTGGTGATATTATCCCTCCAAAAATAAAGGAGAATTGGTCTCTGATAAGGAAGGAGATGCTACCATCGAAATCACAAGATTGTCTTTCCAAAAATCAAGGAGAAATTTAAGGATAAAAGAAAAACTCCCAACGAGAAAAGGCAAGCAATTCTAACCGCATTGATTTTCTTTCCCTCACCTTCTCCATCTTTTGTTAACTTAAGCATCTGGAGAGTACCAACACACCGCTGAATCCCTTTTCTTTTTGCAGGTTCACGCCGCTCTGCTAATGCCCCAAAGATCAGACCAACCATGTACCGACAATTGTTTGTGGGAAACAAAAAGTCTTATCGACGACGTGCAAGGGCCTAGCCCGAAGCGCCATCCACAGCCTCCGCTGCTGCAGGTTCGATTCGGCCTCCCCATGTCTGATTCGTCTAACACAAGTGCAATGGCTAGCAACCCAGTGATCCAATCGCCAGAAGATCAATTTCTTCATTGGCGTTAAGATATGGAGAAGAAACAGGAGGAGCAAGCAAGGAAAATGAAGGAATTGTAGGAACGCGTCGAGCAACTGCAGTGTGAAAATGATCGTCTACGAGCTCAAGTGGAGAAAAGGAGTGATCTTGACGAGAGAAATGCGCAAGATAGTGGTCAAGCAAGGCATCTAGCCGTTCGAGATAAAGGAAATAAGCTATTGCCCTTGACGATGTAGATACCCTAGTAGCCGACGAGCTATCCTCAGGCAGTTCACCAAATCCCTCTCTAGATAAAAGCAAAAGCAACAAAGATAAATTGCGCCAGAGACACTCGCATCACATTGCATTCAACAATTCCAATGGTGGTACGCTTTGCAGGGTAACGAGCCGAGGTTAGAATTTGCCAAACCAAGCGCCCAGTTTACCTACGGGCCCAATGCCCGTGTAACCGGTTTACCTCGCTTTTGGAACAAGGCCCACACTCTATATTCCACCCACAACAACGATTCGAGGTCCCAATGACATACTTTCTTCCCCCCTAGGGCAACGATCCTTAAGTACGAGCCACCACGCGGGTTCAGCATGCCGACCTTTGCTATGTTCGACGACCCAAATGAATTCTTAAGACTATATGCTTCATTACAACTAAGCACGACTCGAATGCCTCGAAACGACCACCTATTGTGTAAACAAAGGTCTCTAAGGGCCGACACTAGCTTGGTTCCATAGGCTCCCGCGTAACTCGGTTAATTCGTTCGGCGAGCTCTAGACCGTATTCATCTCTCAGTACCTCTGCTCGATACGACAGAAGAGGAATATCAATTCTCTGCAAACCCTAATAAAACGAGAGGAGGAAACCATATAGGACTTCATTAGGAGATTCGGGTAGGCCATCTAGTAGGTAGAAGTTACAGCATGGACGTGGTCCTTCATAACTTCGTGAAGAGCCGCGTCCACTTTCTTTCCACTCAACACGAACCGCTAACTACAATGGAAGAATCAGATACAAGCGCATGCATATTCCACCTTGGAAGACAATATCCGCAAGAAGGATTCCTCGGGACGTGGTCATAATCACAAGCAAGCCATTGAAATGGTAAACCGGGAGGGGAAGAAGTTCTCGGAGTCTTGGCCAAGGATTAGTACAAAGACCTAAGCGACCCCTGACTAACCACAAGAAGAGGGAACCCCCACATTTCAATCCTCTGAATATTGCTTATGAGAGGTTGTTGCCCCTTATCCGCGACTTACCAGATTTCTAGTGGCCTGTGCCAATCCAGACGGACCCCTCTTAGAGAAACTCGTCCATGCGATGCGATTACCACAAAGATCATGTGCGCGGAAACCAATGGTGTGCCGGGCCTAAAGTTCTGCAGAGATTGATCAAAGCGGTGGCACCTCGTAAGGTACATCAGTGGAAGCCGATCATGAGGAAGGGTCCCCCCGCGCCAGCAACCACAACCTGCATAGGTCGCACCGCCCGAACCCAGCCCGCCGGCAACCATATAATCGGGAGGGCCATTCATGACCCGCACTAATCAAAACTCCAAAGAAAGAAGCCTTTGAGAGCGTAAAACACAATCAAAGCCTGGGTGAACGCTGTCCACACAAGCGGTTGCCAAGAAGAGACTAAGCCTATAGACGACCCCATATCCTTTCCGCCTATAAACCAAAACAGGGTCATTGTGCCCCATTATGATGCACTTGTACTTACCCTTTGTATTAACGATTTTGATGTGCACAGGGTGTTGGTAGATCCTGTCAATGCTGCAGATTTGTTGCAACTGCCCGTTTTCAAATGAGATGAAGCTTTCCCACCACGCCGAATTCGCCTAAAATCCTTCACTTTAACTACAAGAACAACCACAACTGATCGTGAGACATCACCCTTCCCATACAAGCTGGTCGGTCATCCAACAAGAAGTTTTTCTTAGTTGTCGAAGACTTGGGACCATCTGATGGCATAGTAAGGCGAACTGTTTGCATTCGATAAAAGGTCATCCCATCAACATATCATCAAATGGTCAGTTATTTAACCAGTGCAGGATAGGTCGATCTTCTAAGCAACCAGCTGGCCACGCGACAATGCTACTAGTTATCCATATAGGGGCAGAGAGAAGAAAGGATGCAGACCGAGTCTTCCCCTCGGGGATCACATTCTACGTATGGCCCATGGAGTCCACAGAATGCAGCGGGCTTGGGAAGAAAGGAGTTCGTTAGCATGGATCCTCTAGAGGCAGTAGCGTTAGACGGACCTAAGAAATTCACATATGTCACTACTCTGTTATCCAGCAAAGAAAAAGAACAGCTACGACACGTGTTGTTGGGAAACGTGGATGTATTCACCTGGAGTCATTCAGACATGGCCGGGATCGACCTAATGTTGGCCTCTCATAAACTGAACGTGTTTGCCATGACAAAACCTGTTAGGCAGAAGGTAAGGCTTTTCCACCCAGATCGCCATTAGAATATTCAAACAGAGGTAGACAACCTGTTGAGTGCAGGTTTTATCAGAGAGGTGAAGTATCTTGAATGACTTGCAAATGAAGTACTCATCCCGAAGAAGGGTGGTAAATGGAGGGTATGTGTGGACTACACGGACCTCAATGATGCATGCATAAAAGATAGCTTCCCCCTGCCACGAATAGATCAAATCGTTGACGCCTTTGTCGGACATGGGATCTTTGGCGCTCGTTTACGGGCGCCTTCTTTGGCTATCACGGATCCCGATGCACGCTTGATGTGAAAGCGTACCTTCATTACACCACACATATGCTATATTGCACTAACTTGGTGCCTTTGGTTTGAAGAATGTCGACGACTATCGAGAGATTAGTGACGGTATATTTTTGGCCATTGATTGGCGGAGACAATGGAAGTGCATATCGATGATATGCTTGTCAAAACCAAGAACGCCATGACACGTAAAGCATACGAGGAAACCTTTATTCAGCGTACGCGAGCGGTATGAAACTCAATCCCCTAAAGTGTGCGTTCAGAGTTAGTTCAGGTAAATTCCTAGGCTTTATGGTGGCGTAGAGGGGGATTGAGGCCAATCCCATTCAACTCAGGACCATTATGGAATCTTATACTCCTACCACTAAAAAAGGAGTGCAGCAACTGACCGGTCGGTTGGTAGCTCTAAGGCAATTCATCTCTCTTTACTGACCAATTAAAGCCGTTTTTCACCACCACCAAAAGACGAGCGGGTAGTAGGATCTGATCACGGCCAGAGCCCTTACGACAATCAACAGGTATCTCATTTTGAACCACCCAATCTGGCCAGTCTCGAGACAAGTGAAACGCTCTACCTTTACATAGCTGTTTATGATGTTTCGGTAAGTGTAGCGTTATTCAAGAAGGCGAGCATAGGCAATGAAAGCCCGTATTCTTTATAGCGAGTCACATCGAGGCGAGGCTTAGATATACCCATCCAAGTGTAGCGTTATACCACATTTGTTAGGAATGAGAAGACTTATAAATATATAAGCATGAACAACAACAAATTGGTACGATACCTTTGGAAGAGAAGCCTAAAACCAAACCTATAAAGGATTAGTTAGGTTCAAACTGGAAAATATCGTACCATTGTGGATATGGAAAGGTCCATGAAGGCTTCCTCACAATTGGTATCAAATCCGGATTCAGGCTTAATGATGTGGGTGGATGCCAAACAAAATGGTGTAGTGAACGGTGAGCCCCTGACAGGTGGTGCTTCACGTAAGACATGTGCTCAAAAATAATGAAAGATAAGGAAATCTTAGTTTGATAGAAGGCTCGATGGAACTCCCTTCGAGGGAAGGATTGTTGGGAATGAATGAGAAGACTTATGAGTATATAAACATGGACAACATCCAATTGATATGATGCTTTGGGAGGAAGTCAAAATCAAAACCACGAAATTAGACTAAAGTGAATGATGTGGATAGGAAGGGTCATGAAGGTTTCTTTTTACTTCCATTTTCCTTCAAATTTTGACAGAAACTAACCAAACATATAGACTCCAACATGTATATTTCCATCAAATTTTGATGGAAATTAAACAAACATATAGACTCAAATAAGTATAGAATTTTTTATGTATGTTGTCATACCTCGAACCACCTGATTTCCCATTGCATTTGCAATGCAGCGCCCGAGTGAGCGAGGCTAGGATCGGTAAACATTGCGGCTGGGTGTCTTTGGCTATTCCATGATCATCCACTGCTCCAAATACAGTGTCAGTCAAGTTAGTCGCTTTCTCGAGTAAAACATTATACACATGGGGATGCCCCTTCTCAACGGCCAACAGTACTACATTCTTCTTCTCTACGTTTGCGTCAAGAATGGCCTCCGGGAAATAGGCAAGAATGCTCTCCACCATTTCCACGATACCATTCTTCGCTGCAATTAACATGGGTGTCTCCAAATTTTCCTCCTCTCGCTTTTCTGGAAAAAGCTCCTCATCCAATTTTTTAGCAGTTTGGTTTATGGCTTTACTCATAGTTTCCATTAAACCCCAATTTGGATATGTCAAAAGGTTAATTGAATATGTCAGTACAATTTTTTTTTAAGCAGGTATGCTCAAATCCAGTTTAGTACCATTAAATATTTGGATTTAATATGAATATACATGCATGCAGCCCTATGCCCACACACTTGGAGAGTGATCAGAGTCCATTATGAACTTTCAAATCAACAAATGGGGTTCGATCTCGGTTTGACCATTGATTCGGTCCCTAAACCATGAATCGATAACTTTTCCGATTCAATCATCGATCCGGGTTTTATAACATTGAGATTTTGATTCAAAACGCATATCATGGCTTCACAAGCACTATAGTTAATTATTTTAAATTTTTTATATTACACGTCGTCACAAAACAACCTGATCAAGCACATTAAGATTATTTTTAATTCTGAAAATTTTGAGCAAAATATGAGAAAAAGAAAAATATAGACAAAAAAAAAGTAAATATAGTGTGAATATTTAAGAAAATTTGATCCCTTTGAAAGAGTAATTACCTTCCTTGAGACTTTTGTTCAGTTTTTGGCTCTTGTCTGCATTCACTACAAGTAATCCATTTGTTTGAGCTTGCTCAAGTAGTGTGTGTATGGAATCAGTAGATCTTTGAACTTCTTCCAATACTTTGTGCATGAGAAGGTCAGGGGCTCTTTGAACTTCTTCCACTTTGTGCACTACTTTTGAAAGCATATCAATGTGCAAAGAATAAAACATTCAAAATATACATATCTTCTATAAAATTAGTTATCTAAACAAATTAAAATATTAATTATGACTTCGTTTTTACATTTTAAAATATATTTAATTCTAATTTAACACTTGAAAACCATCATTTTAAGTGTATTCTTTATTCTGTCGAGAATCGAGACATTGGATTAAACAATTCAATTATATTTGAATTAAGTTCTTACTTTCTTTCGATATATAGCAATGAAATTAAACTCACCTTCTTAGGGGCTTTTCTCACAATTAGAGATTTGTAGTTCGGGTTCTCGCACGAGAAGATTACCTTGTCCACCTTGTCTGCCTTGTAAAAGATTGTTCTGTCCTGATACAAAGGGTTTGTTCCAGTGCTATCATACAAATGGCCTCCAACATTTTCAAGTATTCTTTTCAAGATCTTAACGGACAAAACATGATTCTCTTTCTTCTTCCGAATCTTATCTAAGTCACTTTGCCCTTTCATGCACATACAAAACACCAAGTTTATATTGTTATATTAAGTCTTCTGCTATATTGAATATTATTATGCAAATATAATAATTAATAATACAGAAATTTGGGATGGTAGCATGGGTGTTCTACGTACCTATATATTCCCAGGAATATGATAAGAAATGCCTTGATTAGAAGTGTGATGAAGTTGAAGCAAGTATCATAGTTCACTGGAAAATTACGTTCACTCAACCCTCCCCTTTTTCCATTCTCATTATTGCGCTGATTTGGACCTGTAAATGGAGGTTGAGTTAGGATACTTCATGAACGACTTTGTAAAGATCGAATTAAAAGCATTATCTTACAATAAAAAACATGAATCCTATTACAAATCTTATGGACATATCCTTCTTCATATTGGTATTAGTATTAATTTGTAGATATTATCCCCACTTTTGGCTCAAGGATCTCATGATTTTGTTTTTTGGACTCCCCACAAAGCCTCATGCCAATTGGGTATTGTCCACACTTATTAATTCATAATCCTTTCCATTTCTAACCCATACAGTAGAGCGGTTATGTGTTACAATGCGGGTGTCAGTGACATCGAATTGGGTTATAAGCTTCTTTTTTGGCCATTTAAAAAAGTAGTTTGCAACCCCAATCCAATCATTGTCAATATGTTAGACTGAATTTTTATGACCTGTCAAATGAAAATGTGATAACTTATACCTTACAAATCCTATATATGCTCATTAATTACCTTGATCATGGGTGCCGGTTCTCCTCATCTGTGTCCAATCTATCCTTTTCTGCTTTTGCTCCACTTGAAGGATTAATGCATATTTTATTAAACTTGACTACAAAGGAAAACAGTCCTTTGATGTTGATGTTGTTCCAAGGCGTTTGCCTCTTATCTGGACCATCAAATTTCTCTACACACAATGGAGTTACGACTGTACCTAGTAAAATGGCAAAGGAGTTTGGGCTAAATAATGTTGTGATTGTTGGAAGTCCTGCATCGGTTGGACACGGTCCGATTGAAATGAATACATATATGGAAGAACCTTCCTCCCTCTATAAGGCCTTTTTGTGGGAGATGAAAAGGGATTCCAATAACATGGTATTCACAATGGAAGAGGCTCCACACGACTGAAACAAATAATAAAAAAACTAAGCCTACGTGTGAGGGAGAGTGTTGGAAGTCCCACATCAGTTAGACATAGTCCAATTGAAGTAAATATATATGGAGAAGGCCTTTTAATGGGAGATGAAAAGGGGTTCCAAAATATTAACATGGTATTCAATGTGGAAGAGGTTCCACACTTATCATTCTTTGAAAGGACCGAAAAAAAAAAAAAAAGCAAAACCGGCCTGCACCGAAGTGTTGAAAATCTCACATCCGGCTAAATACGGTCCAATTGAAGTGAATATATATGGAGGAGACCTCCTCCCTCTATAAGGTCTTTTAGTGGGAGATGAACAGGGATGTAGGACTTACGATGATAAATGATTTTGTCCATCATCTTGGCTAGAGTTCGCGCCACGAATGCGAGTAGGATGCTTTGCCGGGAGATGGAGAGGGCTGACTCCTTTCTCATCCTTATGTCAAATGAGATTTTGTATCTTCAATTATTAGATATGCCAACTCTGTCAATCAGAAAAAAAAAATAATGAAAATAAAAATAAATAAAACACAAGTAGTAATACTGTTACTTCTAGTTTAGATCAATTTACATAGTGTATGTATATCTATATGTATGTGTAAGAAGATGGAAATGCTTACCGAAGTGTCCTTCAGCCATGGCAGAATGAAGAATTGTTTCGCCTTTTTTGTTCCTACGGAGACCCGATTCCGATTCTGGAGCCAGACATAGGAAAGCCTTTATCTGACCAAAGCGAGCTGCCAAGAAGAGGGGATTTTCGCCTTCTTTGTTAAGAACACTTAACAGATCTTTATATTTTCTAAGGAAGCAATTACGCATTGAAACATTTCCAATAGATGCTGACAAATGAAGGAAGTGTATTCCTTAACTGTTTGCAGTTTGAACATCAAGGCAAACTTGCTCAACCATATCTTCAACAACCAGATCCTTGCGATCCTTGACAGCTAAATGCAGTGCTGTGGTCGCCATCTACTGTGATCTTTTCAGCGCGTAGTAAGTGTATTCCCTTGCTCGTTTGTGATTTTAGAACATCAAGAGACAGAAACTAAGCTCAACCATTTTTCAATAACCCGATCCTTACGATCCTTGACAGCTAAATGCAGTGCTGTGTCGCCATCTACAGTGATCTTTTCAGTTCGTAGCCAAAGGTTTTCCTGATATAATTTCTTAGCATCAGCCCACTTGCCTTGCATAGCATAGTGGAATAATGTTTTCCTAACAATCTCGTTCACTGTAGATCCCCCTACTTCTGTCATATTGAAACTGTTTATCACAAAGTTGATCATCTTCCTTCCATTCCTATAAATAAATTGGAGATGGCTAGCTTTATACCTTGCTCCGAATCTGGGATTGGAATAAGGGAAGACACCATCCAAAAGTGCAATCATATTGTTATGGCATGTGGCTCATTTTCAGAGTATATGAGTGTTTTTGTAATTTAGTTATATCCAAGGTTACATATTGTAGCTTCTCTGTTTGAAGGTAGTTTTCTATCAATGAATACCCTCCTATGTAACATTATTTATACGATAATGAAAGTTTCCGGTGGATGTAGGAACACTGCCGAACCACATAAATCCTATATGTGTTCTTGTTTTCTTTCTCCGATTTTTAATCGCCATTGTTGTGCAAATCACAACACATATATACATATATAATCAAATCACATATTGTTTCAAGGTCATCTTTAGGCTGCCAAACCCTTAATTTAATTTGTTATCTCACCATTTTCTTCTGGGCATGCAGTACAGCAATATCCTGCAATAAAACATTAATGTCTTGCTACTCTAAGAGAAAAAGCAATAGACCCGAAAAGACATGTGGAAGTTGTTATAAATGTATAAGTTATTTTCTTTGTCATGCATATTGTTATTGAAATTAAAAAATAAATTAACATCATACTGAAGAAAAAGAAAAAGAAAAAGAAAAAGAAAAAGCATTGTCTTGCATATGGAACAGGATAACCCTAAACATAAAAAGAAAAAAGAAAAAGTGAAATTCTCCTTATCGTGTTAAAAACTGAAATATCATTTTCATACATGGATTCGTCTAACTAAAAACATTGTCCCTAGATATAAAAGAAAGTAAAAACAAATAATTAAAAGAAAAAAAAAAGAAAAAAGAAAAAGTGAAATTCTCCTTATCATGTTTAAAACTGAAATTTCATTTTCACACATAGATTCGGCTAACTAAAAACATTGTCCATAGATATAAAAGAAAGTAAAAACGAAAAGTAATTAAAAGAAAAATGAAAATTATAGAAGCAAAAATGATCTTTAGCCTATAAGCTAAAAGCATTTCTTTTTCCTTAGTGTTGTTTTCATATTGCTAATTTTTTTAATTAAAATAAAAGTGGAGTGTTCATCATGTCTAGCTTAAGTGGTAGAGCGTTCACCATTTCAAACAGGCAAAAAACATATATATATATATATATATATATATATATAGCATATATGTGATATTGTGTGTGTGTGTGTGTGTGTGTGTAGAAGTAAAGTACTAATTTTCTTTGTCAAAGTAGGAAATTTCCTTTCTATTATAACTTAATATAGAAATATAGAATCCTCTTAACTTTAAGACTTAACTTATAAGAATCTATTTTATTTGACAAGAGGCAAAAAGTCGACTTTTTCTTATAATTAAATAAAGACTATGGTAGTGAAAAGAAAAAAAAAATGAAATAAAAGGAAATTTAACTTATTTCATTTCCTTTAATTAGGTTTTTTTTCTCCTAGAAATTGGTTTAACATATTTTATAAAAGAAATTTTTGGATCCCTAACAAGAACATAGTTCTGTGAATTGAAACACTAATTCATGGAATTTTTTTTTTTTTGAAGTTTCTATGAATAAAAAAGGAAACTTAACAATTATAAAAACCTTGTCCATGTAAAAATAGAAGTCTTTTGGAAAAAGTTATCTCTAATCTTACAAAAGCTTGCTTGTTTTAACAGATGCGTAGAGGGAGGCTATAGTGTGTTTTAGGGGTTCATTTTCTTTCCCTTGAAATTTAAAACCATAGGAAATGTTAAATATGTCAATAGTTAGACTAAAGAGTATTAGTCTCTATTATGTTTAATTAATGGAAAGAGAAGCTAAGTAGCTAATAGCATAGTGTTTTAAGTAAAGTAATGATATTAATTTACATGATAAAGGGAGAAACGAATATTTCTTTTTTGTTCTTTCCTGTACGGGAAATGATAAAGAGAGTTGAATAACAACTTTTTCTTTTATATTTTTCCCTTGTGCTTTGTGTTCTGTGTGCACAAACAACACCATGCTTTCCTTTTCAATTGGTAGTAAACGAAATAAAATAAAAAGATAGGAGAAAGAAAACCTGAAGCCACATGGGTGATCAATACTTGAAGCCATTATGTTAATGTTTTGAAATATACTACAGATCATTAGTGAAATAATCTGAATGTTTGGATAAGCTTGAATTATTTGATCCTGTAAAATCATTATGTTCATAATTGAATCCTTCTAATGCAGATGTTTTAGCAAACTGATGTCCATAAATTCATTGATGGCTAATGACTACTCATTATACCCTATAAACTAGGAGGTGACAAAGACTAGATTTCTATATGTCCAGATCAGAACTTAGAGAAATTCGGTTGCATATCTTCTTATCCATGATTGAGAGTAAGTATTAAATTTCAAATTCTTTTAGAGAAAATGGAGATTTGCGGTGGGCCACTTATAAGCAGAATGTTGCCAAAGATTTGGAATCATGCTTTAGTACTTAAAACTCTGATTGTGGGTGTGGGTAAAAAGGTTGGGAGAATCTAGGGAACCAACAAGGTATATTTTCCAACAATTAAAGCTCCTAGAATAGGAAGGAAGAAGCAAATGACAAACATCAGCTTTTGGTCATGTTGTGAGGATATTATTATTTTTCCATTCTAATTGAATTTTAAGCCCCCTTTGATCAAAACCCATTATTCTTGTGAAATCGTGAGAATGTGTAAGGATCTCTTTGCTATACGACAAGCGCCCACTTCTAATGAAACAACAACCATCTTTCATTTAAAATTCGCACCCACTAATACTTCTCACGTGTACCACACTCCCACACGAATTTCAATTATTTAAATAATTAAATCAGAAAGAAATCATGTAATTAATAAGGCC
The DNA here is from genome assembly GCA_016808115.1 of Tetrastigma voinierianum. Lineage (NCBI taxonomy): Eukaryota > Viridiplantae > Streptophyta > Magnoliopsida > Vitales > Vitaceae > Tetrastigma > Tetrastigma voinierianum. The sequence continues at coordinate 47,389 of JAEQBH010008115.1, forward strand.
CTGTTTAGTAGGTAGAAAATTTTTACATTTTCTTTATTGGCTGAGAAAGCAAGAAAAACAGCGTTTAGTTCTGAATCAGAAAAGCGAATTTTGAAAGCAAAGAAAATGAATTGGCTATTTTGGCATTTTATATATGAATCGGGAAAAGCTGAATTGCAATGTATTTCTTTTGTTTAATTAAATGGCTCTTTGGGTTTGGTCGATTGGGATAAAGCGAGAAAGCAAGTTACGTAATTTATTCTTCTTTCTTTACTTTCGTCTTAGAAACTTAGATTTTAACATAAATCGATTTCATGAAAGCGAGATTGTGAATAATAGCATAATTTTAATAGCATTTCGATTTGTTTTTTAAATTCTTCATTCGAAAATTGTTTCTAAGCGGATTTTCATTAACTATTTTAACCCAGGTCGAGTACGAAAAACGTATTTTTAAATGTATTAAAGTTATAATACGTTGAAAATTTTCGTATTAAGATTTTGAATAGGTTAAAATTTAGGTGAAAGGCCAAATGTTTAAGTGTTTAGTATTTACAATCGCATCATGTGAACTGCGCGTCCCGCGCGCGCGCGCTGCAGGCAATCGCAAATTTTCTTTTTGTTCCTAGCTTCACAACCTCATAAGCTTTGAAATTTTATACTACCCGATCTCATTTTCTATTATTCTTTTTCCCCCTCAAAAGCGGACCGACATTGTACAAGACGATATCACCCTAACCTAATTAAATTCAAATTCGGAAGACCAAGGGCAGTCTCGACACTCCGTTGAAAAACAAAATCGAAGCATGATTATTGACCGCTTAAAAAAGTTATAAAAGAAAAAAGTATAATAATGGTACTCAAATCTCAATCACATTATGTTAATTGGAAAATTTCCCCCAAAAGCGAATCCCCTCATTTTCAACATAGTAACATATAGATTATTATATTTTTTAAACAATAATAAAAATTAAAAGGTAAGGGACCAACCCCTTAAATATAATTAAATATTATCCGCTCCCTTGTTTGGTTATACTGACTATAATTACAAATTCAGGAAGACTATTAGGAGAATTAATTATCATAATAATAAAAAAATCCATTAAAATAAGTACTTGGAGGCATGGTAATAATGATTTGGTTAGTTGTTGATGAAGTGTTAACAGAAACTATATCAACAAAAACTAAATTGATGAGAGGTTAAGAAAAGGATCCGTTGCATGGAATGAAAAATATATATTTTATTACATAAATTTATTTTTTGCATCTATCATTTTATATATTATATTAAAATATTTTAATTCTAATTTTAAATCTCAAACCCATATTAAAATATTTTGTTTTATAAGGATTTAAGTCTCAAACCGGCTTTTTGCCAGTTAAACCAAACTTTAGGGGGTAATATATATTTATAATATAAAATAAAAATAAATGAAGGATGAATAAAGAAAGGCAATCATACCCACTCCCCCGGCCACATTGTGTGCCATGGTATTGTCCACCAGATCCCCACCTGCTTCCATGTCGGATGTCCACACGTGCCACGTACTGTTCAAGCACGTGAGTAATAACTAACCGCGAAACGGGCCAGCTCTTTTTTATTTTTTATTTTTTTAAAATTTAATTTTCCTTCTCATGATTGGTTGAAGTTTTTCTACTCCCATATGATTCCGTGAGTCATTAATTTTAAAAGCTTAAATAAAATATGGTGGGTTTCGGTTAAATTATTTACTAATAAATGCATTAAAATAGAACTAGTGATATAATTGCAATAATTATTCCTAATTTCACTTTTACATTATTTATAAATTTAAAGTTAAAGGAGCTGATTCAGACAGGTCCAAAATATCACCATGTGACATCAAGATATTCCTATTATATTCAGCGCAAAGAGGAAAGAGCAAAGAGGGTACGATTCATGTAATAAAGACAAAATGCAGGGAAGAATTCTGGAATTAAAATCAAAATTTTTTTTTTTTGTGTACGCCAACGCCTATAGCCTATGAATAAATGAAGAAATATTTTTCGAGGAGCTAAAATGACGTCATGAAGCCACAACGTAGTGCGTCATGAGGTACGGATGTTGACTGAAGTCGAGATTCCAGAGTTTTATACGGAAATACGCCCTTTCAAAAAAATAAAAATAATATTAGTTTCGTTCCCAAAATGAGTCGTAAAGCCGTCGTCATTGGAGATTTGGAAAAATCAGCAGCGAGACCATGGCGACAAATGGATTCAAATAGTTCACCCGGAAAAACCTAAATCAGTGCGCCGTCACGGACGGCGTGAGTAGCGGGGCTAATTTTTCCATTTTCCTCCTTTAAACACGCTTTGCTCTACTCTTATACTCTCTTCTCCCTCTTCTCCTTAGTTACGCTCCTCTCCGTTCTTCACCTCCTCCTCCTTCTCATATATTTCTTAGGGTTTTCATTTCTTGGTTCTCCAACGTCCCTTCCGTTTTGAAGTCGTTCTTTGATCAGGTGTATTTGGTTTATTTTTGATGTGGTTTGTGGTCCGATGTTTTCTGTTTTCGAATTTTGTTTACGATGGAATTTATAGTATCATGTTGTGATTTGTACATAAGAGCTTTGTACAGACCAGCAAGACATGTCCTCTCATCTTCTCCTCTCCTGTCCTGCTCCGATCTGCTCCTCTCCGGTGGCCGTCCCCTCTCCTCCTCTGCTCCTCTCCCGATCCTCCCCATCTACGGTATTCTTTCATTTTTAAGCATTCTATATTTATTAATTTATTAATTTGGATGTATTTTCTTTATTGAAACCTACGTTCTTTCATAACATGCAATATTACCTTTGCTTTTGCCTTTGTTTTGTATTTGTGTTTAGCTATACAAACAAAAGCAATTACATTGTTGGGATGTTGCTTGGTTTGATCAGAAAAGTAAGCGATACTAGAATCAGGTCAATAGTTATCATGAATCTCTGCATCCAGGAGTAACAAATCTCTCTCTGCCCAACCAGCCAGGGGAAGTGGAATCTTTGTAATCTTCTTTCATTTCCACTAGGAATCTGATAATGAATTGAGATGGATTAATCATTATAATTAACACGTGTATGGTTAGAGAATCTTATGACGAAGAGCTTGAATTATAACTAGATGAGTACATATAATACTGGATTTCAAATTTATAACTAAAAGTCAAAGCTAAAAATTGAAGTAGTTTATATTTGGGATTATATGAATAATCTATGTACTAAAGTTATATTTTTTAATTTGAACTTGTCAAATATTTAACCTTAATGTTTTATTGTATTTACATGATGTGGTTTAAGTCTTTCAATTGGCACTCTTTTCCATAAAATTGATCATAGATTTCTCTATATTTTGTACTTTAAATAGATATACACACCTATACATACTCACCATAGAAAAAACCCTGCGGTATATGATTTGATATGATACATTACACAGAAAATTAGAATATGCTTTACGAGTTAACAACCATGGTAGCAGCAGTAATGGGCAGTCAAGGCTAGTAAGTTGGTTGGGTCTATTTACAGTATTGTATTTGCCTGCTGCACGATTTGTCTGTAATGTGAATGTTTACCTGGTATATCATATTGGGCTATGAAATGGAATGGGGCTGAACTTACGGACAGCCACTGTGTTATGGAGAAGTTGTATGTAATGCTGCTGCAACGTTTAAAGGCTGCATGGTGCCTGGATGATTTTAGCTTTTTGGTGACGGTGTCAAAATAGAAAACTTTTCACTTTCTTTCCCTCCTGTTATCAGTTATTTTCCTTATTACAGGGGTTCTTCAGTTTTTATTAGTTTCACTTTAATACTATTGATGCATGAATATTTAGATCTTTAGGTTGGGTGGTTACATTCTTCCTCTTTGGTTCATGGTGAGTGTCTGTGGTGATTGGGGATGTCTAAGCTCTGCTTTATTCCACAGCATTTCCCTTGCTTTTGTTTTGATTGGATTCTCCTCTCTTCTCCTTTATTATTATATTGGAACTTAAAAATGGATGATATGAAAGCCCGTTACGTGATCAACTAGTATATTTAACAACATGTCTTATTGGACATCACGTGGAAGTCCAGGTAAAAAATGGATCTATATTTTCTGGAATCTTTCTTGCAACGAATGCATGCAGACAAGGATTTCGGTATGGTTGAAGAAATCACACAACGTGCATCATAATTTTATATTGGTTCCCCTGACCATCGTTCAAAATCCCAGCAAGCTTGTTCAAGTTATAGCAAAGGTTGGGTTAGATTTATAGATTTCTTTGTCAATCATCTTCATTCTGGTATGGTCTGACTCAAGTAAGGGTTTTTCCCTTATTTTTAATGGTTAAACAAAAGATATGTCAGAAGTGCCAACCAGAAACAAAGGAAAGCACTCTATGTACACATTTAGTGCACAAGAGGGTCTACCTAGGGAGCACTGACTACAAAAACAAGCTAAAAGCTGCTATCCACAGTTTAGATCATCAACAAAAACCTAATAGCGAAGCTTATTTTTTCCCAATAATATTCCATACCAATCCGTAAGAGAGCTTATAAGGGATTCTTTTAGTTGAAGGTTGTTGACCTCATAAACAAAGATCCTTCTATTCCATTCTCGCTACATACACCGTAACAAACAAAAAAGGGTCACCATTATCTTATCTTTGCGCTCTGTTCCAGCTGGTGTATTGCACTTGTCTCTTCAAAAGTTCTCTCACCAATAAATCTCTTTTATGTTTTTCTATCCTTCTTTTCACCTTCATGAGAATCAGAAAAAGGGACATGAAATTTATTGTTTCTGCTAAAAAAGAGAAAGAAAAAGGGACATGAATTGTATGTGAATCAAATGAGTTTCAAATGTTGAAGAAAATAAATTTTTTGTACAAGAACTTACCAGTAGTCTGTTATGTAGATAAATATGAGGATAGTTTTATGTGAAGTGGTTAAGAAATTTATCTTGTGTATGTTGGATGAAGTGGCTGCTATCATTTTCATGGGATTCTTTGATACTTATTGAGTTATTCAATTGTGCCAGGATGTGTCTATAACCAGGGATGGGTTCTCAAATGAACTCCAACAGGATAAACAACAGGAAATTATGCTAGACTTCGAACATTTCTCAATCGCCCATATTGAGGCGAAAAGGGCTAACACGCTGGGTCCTGATGAAGACGTTCCTCAATGTCCAGGATTAGATAACATATTTGATGGCACTTGGAATTGGTTATTTCCACAACCTTTTGTCCTTGTGGGGTTTCTTTGGTGGGGTCAGGGTTGGGGTGGGGTTGTGGGAGAGGCTGGGCAGCAAATGACATCTGAACTTTGCACAGTTTTTATACCTGACTGTGAGTTGAGTTGTACCCATTCATCCTGTCTACCAATTTTAAGCATCCAGGTCATTTAATTGCATCCTCAGGGTCTCATACAGTCTGTTTTGTATACGAAATGTAATACTGTTATTAACTTTTGTATTGTTTTTCTTCATTAGGGGCTGGGATCAGTTTGAAACGAATAAAGCATTGTTTGGAGTAAACAGCACCTTTGATGAGGAGCTCTACACAACATAACTTGACAGGAGTCCTCAAAGCGAAGAGTCGGAGAAGGAAGCTTCAAGAATAGCAAGAGAACTTGAGGGTGATTTGGAGGGAGAGGAACTTAGTAACCTTTGAGGATGAGTGTTTCTCCTTTGATAGACTAAAATCCTTTTTTCTTAGATCCCTTTGTTATTGGGCTAGCTTGATTCCTGAGGTGGATTGCTATTTTGTAAGATATCTTTTTTACAGTCTTTAGCTAGGTGGTTGGGCTGGAAATCTGGCACAAGGCTTGTTATCCCGATTTATTTGTTCCAACTTCTATTAACTTCTGAATATTACGTTGTAATACTCTATGTTCTTTGTTATATGCTCCTTATTTAACTCCTTGGGAAGCTTCAATATTGACTCATAGCAGGAATTATCTCTTGAAACCTGTATGTATCACTTTATATTGTTATGTCAGTATTAATAATGTATGAATATTTTTGCAAATCAAAATGAAATAAAGTAAGGACGAGTTTAAAAAAGCATGGGAAGGATGCATGGCATGACTGCATATCATTGGGCTTGGTGGTGCCAAAACTCACCCTGAATTTTAAACTTCACCCTTTGAAGATAATTGGTTGTCATACAGCAAAAAAATAAAAATAAAAATAAACTGCCCCTGTTTGATGATTTTTGCCTTCTTTTTATTACTTTTGTATCAATTTATTCATAGATTTGCTAATGGTTGTATGGTGAGAAATCCCTACATTTAGAAGTTTTGTTGCATGGTTACAAAATGTTGTTTAACTTCAATTTTGCTCCATTCAAACCCCTTGTTTAAATGAGTATTATTAATGGCTTGAAAACCCGCTATTAAATTTAGAGATTGCTCCATTCAGCCTTAGCTTTGTTCAACTGTGCTTTTGAGTTCCATTTTTTTTAATTTTTTTCTTTTTCTCATTCTAAATTTCCAAGAATGCAAGTTTCTTCTCCATACCCAGAAAATGAATATCGGTAGCCAGTAACAACAGAATGAATTGAGATGCTAGCAATTTCATAGTTAATTATCTCAATACATTTCAGGTCTTATTATTTGCACTTGTCATTTCTTCACATTTTAGTCTTGTAATGTCCTTTCATGCAACATAAACCAGACGGCATAAATGGTTAATTTATTTTAATCTATTTTTGTTCATTTTATTTGTTTAAATCAGTCATTTAAATGATTGGATATAATCAACTATGAAAGGCACATCTTAGTTCCGGAAAGGAAACAAATGGTCATAACATGCTTTGGGGAAAGATTGAAGGGAAGTTTGCCTGGTCTTAGGTTGTTTTCAGACTTCTTTTGTTAATGCAGGCTGAGACTGAAAGGAAAGCTGGATTTAACAAAGGGGTGTCAGAGAAGCAAATCCGCTTAGTCATCGACAACGACGGCTTTACAACTCATTTTGGGAAATATTTTGAGAACGAAATTAATTTATTTTTATTTTTTTGAAAGGGAGTATTTCCGTACAAAACTCGAGATTCCATTCCATGGATCTTTCAGAAAACAGTGGCTAAGCATGTGACTAGTGACTAGAGACTAGAGGCATTCAGCAGACAGAGCGTAGAAATGAAGAAAAATGATTTTCCCACAATGAAACCAGAGGAGCCAAGTTACATTTCTATCTGTATTATTTACAAGAACCCCGACATCTAACTATATAGGAAGAAAAGACTTTCTCTACAAGTAACAGAAGTTGTTACTCACTAACAAACTCATCTTACAGCAGTTAATCTTTAACTGAACAAGGAGTCTTTCTCTTGAATGTTACAGCTGAAAGGCACGGTGACAGCTTGAGTAAAATATGAGCCAATATAACAGCAGATGTAAAGGAAACACCTATACTACGTACTTGCAGCAAAGATGGCATTACAGAAGTATTGAGAGAAATCTTGAGCGTTTTCCAGTGGCCATTCAAGATATGAATTCAGAACCCAAAAATATAGTGCTAGCTGTTGGTAGTTGAGAATCGACAACCTCATTTATGAGCCCTTACCCATACAGGCACATGCATCCAGGAGCTGCATTGCAGATGCATCTGGAAATCAAGTGGTTCAACAAATGTGGCATGGATCCCTTTTCATTTTTCAAATTTTCTTAGGTTATGTTTCATTCTTGGAAAATGTGAGGAAAAGCAAAAAGAGCTAGAAGAAAAAGAAACAGAAAAATTAAGTTGAATTACAATTAAGTTAATTAATACATTTCGTGTTAGGAACTTTTCAACTAAGCTTATTTAACTCATTTTCCGCCATCACAAAAGATGAAGTAATTCTAAAAATTATAATTTTAGTTTCTTTTACATATTGTTATTGAAACTAAACATGAGCAAGGTAATTTTCTAATCATTTTTTTCTCAATACATTCCAAGAACCAAACACAACCTTCATATTTTATGTGTGCCTATGTACATAAGGTGTATATGTATTTGATTTTATAGAAGAGTGTAGGGTATACCCTTGATCTTTCTCGATACAATATCATTCATCAGGATCTTAACCCTAACTATGAGCTTGCCTTGTGCAATTATGCGATATGTGAAGTTCAATGTCACTTCATTTGTATTTTACATAGCTATTCCTTGAAGAAGAAGACTACAGTGTTTTTCGGTGAATTGCAAGGATTTAATGGGAAAGGAACTGGCCAATGGCTAACTATCACCTCAATTCCATTGCTCAGTAATGACCACATTTATGACAAACGGTTGCCTTTCCCACAACAGCCATTATACATTGCAGGCTAACTGAAAGCATATGATAAATTAGGAGTTCTTGTTAAAGCAAAGAAGCAATAGCATGGGAAAAACGACCCACATGGCAAAATATTGTTTCTTCATACCTGGATGTATTGAATGAGAATCAAAGAGCAATGAGTCCTGGTACCACTGGGCTGCGAATTGGATTTTCTAGAATTCAGCCATTGCACACCCCTTTTGCACCAGATCTTCCCTGTTCATGTGAAAAACGATGTTATCTAGTCTACTTTTCTGCCATAAAAATGAAAGTATATAAGGAAAACCATATATAGATTGTGTGGTTGCTGGATATATATTTTATGACAGATATGAATTGGATGTGTCTCATACCTCATACCACTTAGATTTCCTACACATATGGCCCGGAATGAAAGGAAGACGCGATAACCCTAAACATAGCAGATAGATGTAACTATTGCACAGAATTGGTATTACTTGTGAATAAGTATGAGTGAGATAGGGAACAGTTTCTTTTGTCCTTACAGATAAATTGAAATTGCTACATTTCAGCATATGCAGTGACATTCTGACTGGAGCCCGTTTTCCTCGCGACTAGATTCCATTGTAATTCAATCATGTTGGCCAGCGGTATTTCAATCAAGGAGAGGAGACACACTTTTTGTGATTATTTGAAAAGACAAATTAATCTGTCCAGCAACACAAATAAGTATTCATTCAGATGAGACTAATTAAAAATATATTTGCAATAGTAAAGACATCTCTACAGAAAATGGCAAAAATGTCAGCATGCCCTTACATTTGTGTAGGGACTCAAAATTAATAGCTCATCAAAGTTCTCGCTGTGTGACTACTGAAGATGTTTGAAACTACATCTCATATATGAAAATGCATATGAACCCTCAGATCTTAAATTCTTGCACATTGAAATTGATACCTGCCCTAGATTTAAAGAGAACATTAACTGGACCACTTATTGAAAGCATAATCTAGCCATCTCAGGAGAACTTTCTTTTCCTTTTCCTATTGCCATTTTTTGCTGAAGAAAAAAGTGTTCAAAAGAAGTGACACTTGCTGAATTAATACCCTGCTCCAGATCTGATACAAGAATAATAACAAGCAACCAATTATTATTAAGATTGAGGCCTGAATTCAACTCTTTCTTAGGTTCATGACCCGATATATTCATCGGATTTTCTAAAATTCAGATTTTGTGCTTTGGGAAATGATAGAAATTATCAGCAAGTTACACAATCAGGCTGAAATTATCTTTACTCTTCAACCTATCCTTAACAGTTTCCAATGAAGGACTATACTACCCAAGCTTACTAAAGGGATTGGCCTGTGTACTAATACAATAGATTGTGTTCAGTTTAAGCAACCAAAAAAACTAGTGATGAGTTTCTATATGAAAAAGGGAAAATGAAGGGAAGGCTGGTGACATCTATATTAATTGCATCCGAGAACGATTTCATAGGAATGGTGATTGTTTTCTTGCTGTATTTTTCTTTTGTTCTTACCTATATCGACGGGATTATACTTAGTTTGCCAATTGGGGAACTAAAGGATGAAGTTATAAAGAAAGATAAAAATGACTGTTTAAAGAGGTCATTGTCATATACTATTTTTCTATGTAACAAAGAATGTAGATGCCTAGCAATAGTATCTTGTCTATCTTCTTATTTTAGGGACAAAGGATAACATCATTTCAAAGTTCGAATATTTTATTCTACTCAATCTTCTACTTCCATACTAACTTTACCTTTTTTCCCGTTCATTCTCATGGAGACAATTCTTCCCTCTTTATACTAAAAACAAAATATATGTATGTTCTAGGAGCTAAGAGTTGTCACCTCTTTCTCCCTTGAGTGAAGATAATACTAGTTTGCCAACTTTGAAATTAATAAAATGGAAAAAAATATTATTATGTATTAAAAAATATAAAGAAAAAACCTTTTCTGCAGCTTCATGTATTCAAGGTCAGCATAGGAATATAGATTGATTTTTTTTATTAACATTGTATTAATGGTTCTTACGTAGATTATTTTAATAAATTAAAACATCAAGACATTAGTCAAGAGGTTAAAATCTTTTCAACATTATAAAAAAAATTATTCTAAATGATCCCTTTTATATGAGCCATCAAAGTGGCAGCATTAAAATGAAGCAACAGTACTTATTTGCTTTGTTAGTTGTTATTAGTTCGAGTGACAAGCCCTTATTTACATTGATTTGGATGTGTACACCTATAACATTTGTTCTTGTTTCAATTTTCTGTCAAATTTAGATGATCCATACAAATACGCAGAAATCATCAAATCATCATCTCTTCTTATTTGCATCTAAAAATCTATGTTTTTGTCGAGGGCTTTCTTAGATGATTCTCATCCCGAACTGAGCAAGGTACATACTTCTCAATCCATGATGGTCTATCATAAAGTACATTGATTTAGTTTGGATTATGAGACTCAACCTTTAGAACTTGTTTCAAATTTATTGAGAGTTTTCTAAAACTTATTGAAAGAAATAAGTGTTAATTCAAAATCATGCTTAATGGGGGTCCCGCCCACTTGTCCCTTGTCCCCCAGAATTCAAAGCAAGGTATCAAATTCTCCAATTTTTTGTAAATAGAAAATAGCTGTCGTAAAATTTGGGGCCTAGTTACTCACCATATAAATATAGGCATGGTATATAATGAGTGGGTGAAATTATATATCTAGTAGTTGCTTTATTGTAACACTTGTTATAGGAGAATCCAATGGGGTGCCAATGAAGCGAATCGAGAGGTGGAGCGATAAAGAAGATTTGTTCTAAGCGGCCATGAAAGGCAAATGGAGCGATGTCATCGCAACATATCGAGAAAAATAAAGGCTCGCATAGCCAAGATCCGCTAGAGCGGGGGACAAGCTATTGCATATAAGCGAGTCTTGGACCTTAAAGAATTTAGTAGAAAAGCTAATTCAAGATTGATCTGATGATGAAGTAAAAGATGGAAGCGAAGAAAGAAAAAGATGAAAGGGCAAGTACTATTTGGAGAGAAGGAGGGAAAAGGAAGAAGAATTTAAACACCCTCTTGAGATAGCAAGCGAGGAGAGTACCGCTCCATCTAAGCCGACATCAATTGGAAATGTTCGAATTTGCCTGTGCATTGCTCGAGAGCATAGGGAACTGGTCGGTCTTCGCAACGAAGAACGAGAGACGCCTCTATTCTTGGCCGCTCTCCATGGCAAGAAAGAAGCATTCCTTTGTCTCCATGACTTATGTGATCCAGAAAAATGCTTTGACCACTGTCGAAGGGGCGATGGCGGAACTATTCTTCATTGTTCCATCTCAGGAGAATACTTTGGTTAGTATCTACTGAATTTTCAGGCCACATTAGTATAAGAGGAACACATAAACACATTCACATATAAAATATTATATGTTCATTGCAATTTTGGCAGATTTAGCATATCAAATAGCTCATAAGTATGATGTTCTTATCAATTTACGTCAGCGAAGAGGATACACACCGCTCCATCCTCCACGGCCACTAAACTGCTTTGCATTCAAAAGCGGCTCTCACTTAGAAATTTACAGTTCAACGAATTATTTATTTTGTAAAGATTGATCATGACTTAACTATAACTCAATATATATGATCATCACCATGAATATCGGTAATATTATTTTAAGATTTATGAGAAATGCAGCTTCACCATTTTGCTAGGTTTATATGTTTAGAAACTCGGCGGGAATCATTCCACTCACTATGATTTCCAACAAGATGAAAAGCCAGGAGCAGAGAAGTATCGAAGAACTATTGGCATGTGTAGAATTTCTTTCAAGTCTTCGGTAGTGTTGTGGAACACTATGAAAATACCGGGTAGGGAAGGAAATTAATCTTTATAGAAAGGTATAGTGTAGTAAGCATTGCACAGTGGAAACCCCAATTCCACACCATATATCCTGAAAACATATATATCCTTAGAAAATACATAGTAGGTACATTTTGAAGCACTTTGTTTGAATTATGTTATCCACCAATCTATAATTGATGATTTCGATCAAATCGTAGCGAGATTCAAGCACATCCTAGCGAAGGAATGATCCAGGAGAACCTAAGGGCCAATGTGATGCTTCCAGGGATCAATGTAAGTACTATCCGCAAAGTCTAACGAGAAAACATTCCAAGGAAAAATAGTGATTTACTCTTTTCGAGTGTTCTCTTTTGGGATACAAGCAGTCTTAAAAAGCTCTGCTTTATATCATCTAAACCCGAATTACATACTCAAAAACCACATCATGAATTTTCGATATATCTTAGCAAACCAAAATTTAAACTAACAAAATTTCTTTCTTTTAGATTTTCAATAAAACAACATTGTGAAAATCTTTGTAAATATTTAAAAAATGTGAATATATTTCAAAACTAATCTTTTAAAAAGTGGATGATTCATAAGGTTTACATGGTGAGAATATCAAGGAATCATACGGAAGCATAAAGGGGCCCAAGCCGGGGTGAACCACACACTGTGGGCTTAACTTTTACGGAGTGTTGATGGTACTATGGAACCTGATTAAAATACCAGGTGGGTCAAGAAATTAAATCATATTCTTTTTACCATATTTACTTGGCTAAACATTACATCGGATCCTAGTTGAACATGATCATCACAATGAATCCTACTATAATCATGATTCAGGGATACACCTTTGAAGTTGATGGCATGTATTTCTATCAGTAAACTCTTTTTTTATAATTTCTTTAACTTTTAAAAATGATTCATCGTCGAGTTGAGATGCACGAAGAGCTGTCTTGATGCATCCCGAGTCAAGGTAAAGTAAGAATCGAGTAAAGAAGTGCGAGGAAGCTCAAAGAAAAAAAAACGATTTTTGCTTCCATTTAGGTATAAAAAGTAGTAGCTTTGTGGTAACTTGCAAGTCTGAAGCATAATAAAATTAAAATTGTAAAAGTATTCTATTAGCACACATGCAACAATTTCATTCTTAAGTTTGTGAGATGTGATGTTAAATATCATAAAAAGATACAATGAAATTGATAGACACCAATTAATTTTCAAATATGATGGTCAAGGTTCAATTCGAAATTAGTATTATCATAGATAAGGTTACGAGTTTGTGTGATAGGAGAATGAGGAATATTATTATTGTGTAATAATGCTCCACGATTAAAATGATGACTTTTCTCTTAGAAGAAGCATAGGGGCTAATTATTTTATCCATCTTGTGGTGACTAAGTGCTTATTGTTCTCTAAGATTCCAAAATTTTGCAAATTTTTTTTTTTTTGTTCTGATATATTTATTACTTTAATATGAATGATTTATTCCCAAATAAAGTTGGGTTCTAACTCAATCCATCTTCATATGTAGGCACACAATCAAGTAATAGAGTTGATGAACGACCTCAACTACTTCCTCCAAATTATTACATAAGTATCGAGTTCATCAAATTTGTATATAGAGCAATGCTCGTTGTACTTGGATTTGGTAAATAATATTTAAGCTATCAATCTACTATCCATTTGTTAATATCTAATACAATATTGCTAAAGAGTATGGTAATATATACATGTTTTGCATGTGGTTTTATAAGGATCAAAAGTAATAAAGAATCTGACAAGGAAGAGAAGCACATATGAGTGCATTCGGTTAATGAACAAAATACTTGAATCTTCTTCAAGTGAATATGATAGTTCAGCTGGAAGCAAACCAATACGAAAAGCTAAGGAAGAAGATGAAACAGATGCTTTTAGGGGGATCGATTATATAAGTGAAAGTAAAACACCTCAACAGATGGAAGATGAGAAGACAGAGCAAGGTATGAAAACCTACTCTCTTTCTATCTTTAAAAGATATGTTTGGAATGTTGGTATGAAAAATAAAAATGGGAAATCGATTCATTATTATGCTTGGATCTGATTTGAGTGGAATATATAGATTAAAAGTTTATTACCCTCGAATTAAGAATATATTTACAATTTTGATATATGAATACAATTGTTCACATGCCTAGTTCATTTGGTAGAACGTTCAAAATTTTAAAAAACAGGACATCTAAGGAATGGAGGAGTCTCCCAGGTTCAAGTTCCAATAGGAACAATTTACTTCATTATAACAAAATACTTATTGTAAAAAAAAAAAAAAGGAATACAATTCACATCCATTTCCATCCTATTTACATCATAGATATAAATGACGGTTAGATTACCTATTTTTCTAATTGTTTTTGACATTGTTAGATACAACAAGCGTGATGATCATGTCCCTGTTGAAATGAGCCTTCCCAAGGGTTGTTTCCTCTTAATTGATAGAATTGAATCTTTTGGTGCTTACTTGAAGAATATTGATGAAATTGGAAGAAAGAGGCCGATGCGATTACGTGAAGAACGGAATGGTAAAAATGGTGGAGAGCATACTTGACCTTTCTGTGGCCATTCATGGCGTGAACTCGGAGAAAGAGAAGAATATAGTTCTATGGCCAGGAGTGGAAAATAGACAACGTGTTTATGGTCTTTTGCTCAAGAGGGAAATTTGAAGAGAGTATATTTCATGTTGTAGATCATGAAGGTAATAGCGCTTTACATCTTCTAGCTGTGAGAGTCGAACAGCAACTGACCTTGGCGAATTCTGGTGCTGACCTTACAAATCTGATGGGGAGACGAATGGTACCGGGTATGCCATTTTCACTACTTCACCTTTTCATCATACCTATATTCAATTAGGATATTTTTATTGATAGTGTCAATAATGGGTTAAAAACATATCAAATTTTTTTATGATCTCAAGGTATAAAGGAATGAGATTATATTATAGTATGGAATGATAATTAATTAAATTAAATCTTAGGAAATGTGAATGAATTTAACTCTTGTTCACAAATCTTCATTAATTAATGATGTTAAATGATCAATTATTTTAAAAGTCCAAGCTTGTAGGATTGAAAGTTTACTATCAATATCATGTTTCTTAACACTCTTATAATATACACATGGAAAGTACGTAAAAAGTCAAACAAACTACAAAGTCCACTATGCACTTTTGAATACACAAATAAGGATCAAATATTCAAATTTGAGAGAGGTGACTAAAACATATGACCTCCTGGACAGACTAAACTCTGATACTAAGTTAAACAACCAACTATCCTAAAAAACTCAAGTTTGTAGGATTTTGGTTTAATATGAATATCGTGCTAGTGCTACTTAACAAATTATTGAAAGCAATAGCTCACGACTCACGTGCGTGCATTGGCAAAAATCCTTGCCCATGCATTTCTTTGTCCGCTACAATAGAAGAACAAAGCGACAAAAGAGATCTTCACCGAGACTCACAAGGCGGTAGAAGAGGGTGGCGTATGGGCGACGACACTTCCAACTCATGCTCGTCGTGGCGGCCTCTCATAGCCAGAGTCGCGTGTTGACATCGCCCATTTGTTCGGATTGATTGTCGGGAAGAGTGGCACCCTTCTGGAAAAGCGACTGCTCAGCGTCTTCTCCATCTCATCTCTCCATTTGCTCTATCTTCTTAGTCCACGGCGTGGAGTGTGTTTAAGTATCCTCACATCGAGGCACCCAGAGAAGGACTTGGCGGAGATTTGCCCAGCGAGAAGTTCTTTGTGTGGATTGTCGTCTCTTTTTATATCCATCGCGCCAATTTGGTCTCCTTACGTGGCGGCCATTTCTTTGTTTTGAAAGATGATGAGGCGAAATCATTCTTGGCTTAGATATATCTTAGTGTCTTCGGTGAAACGTTGTTTACCAATGATACGGTTCAGATTATACCTTGATGATATGGGCTACTTTGAAGGTGCGAAAGAAGCTATGCGACGAGTTGCATGAGGTTGATTTTTCAAGTGTTAATTCCATCATTCTTAGGGCTTGATGGTGATTTTGAAATAAGATTGAAATGATGTGGTTTTTGAGTTTTATATTGATAACGTAAGATTAGTTTTTTTTTTTTTAGGTTTTTCTTTACTCTTTTTTTTCTTCTTTGTTTTCAATTTGGTTGATTATTAGCATGCTCACAATATCAATTGATTTTTATAAGGGAAACTTATTGTGTTTCAAGCTCATTGATTTTGGAATAATTGCAAAAATATATAAAATATCAAATATATGGTTCAGTCTCGTTTCATAAAAAATAATTATGTTTCAAATATTTTTATTCTCTTATAACCCCTTTTCCTCAAGCAAAGAGGTGATTTTTTTGCCATTTTGGCCATTAGTCACCCATCTCCATCTCCTTATTTCATTTTTCTACACAATAAAATGGTTTTTCCACATAAATCTTTTATTTATTTTGTTTTTTCGTGTTTTCGTCACCATCTTTTTGCGGCGTGTCGTTATTTGTTAGCTTTCGTCGGCTTGTTACAATGGTGCTTTGATCATATAGAGACATCAATCCAAATCAAAGTCATCAGTATATTACAGAACCGAAATCTTTTGAATTCTAGTCACCATAGAATTTTCAAATGTACATGCTTTGTGTTCAGTCATTATGTTAGTGCTATTAACCTGGATGTTTTGCGCCATCCTTTAATGTTTTTAGCGAATTTGATTTTATGTCTCAATATGGTTAATTGCTAGTTTGAATCAATAAAATTTATATTTAAAAAAAAAATGTGTTTCAGATATGATAGTACCTAGGTACTACCTAAATAGACTATATGTACTAACTTAATATAGTCTCGGATCAATGTCAAAATAGTACCTATAGATAGGGCTGCAACTTAGGTGGGTTTGGGCACTACTTTTTTTGTAATTTTGGTTGGGTTTGGGTTCAGTTTTATCAACCCGATTTAAGTTTGGGTTAGACTTGGGCTAATGGTTCGTGCAATCCGACCCAACCCAGTATATATATATACATGGAGAACACATTCAATTACATTTTTTTATTCTAAAAAATATAAAAAACACATAAAACAATAAATTAAAAATAAGAATAGTTTTCAGAAAATGCCAAAAATTGAGTTTTATGTGTTTTCAAAAACAATTCTCGCAGGCTAAATTACGAGGTCCTGGTTACACGGCCTGCTCAGGTGGAGCGGGTTCATCTGAGTGGATTAGGCCCATTGTTTGAGTTTTTCAGTGATGTGTACGGAGACGCAGGTGGTTTCCTGCTTGGAAGGTTGTTTGGTTCTCGAGAAAATGGAGGGAAAGGAGGGGAAAGATAGGGACGAGGGAGGAAAGGGAAGGATTGGCTCTGAACATACGAGAATTTAGTTCTTATTTAAGTCTTCCTTTATTTTCCTTGATAACGAGAAGGAGTAGAATATGTATAACATTTCTTATCACATCTCCCCTTTGTATGAAATTTTTTTAGTTCGTGAGTGAAATTGGATTTGTTGTTGATTTCATGCCTTCACGAGACCCTTTTAGGGAGATCATGCTATCATTATCTTCAACGTCTTATTTGTTGGTGTAATAAGCCAAACTTGTGCCACTATTTTGATGATGAACATTGTGGGAAAAGGAAAGAATTGTTTTACTTTGTGTTTTGGAATACGAGAACTTTTAAACTAAGCAGAGAAAGATTATTGATGGATGTCTATTTGTTGAGAAATGAGTGTATTGGATCAAGGAATTTGAGTGTATGATCTTGGGGTTTTGTTTTATTAAGCTAATGGAATTGTCTCGCGGATTCTTTAATTTATTTGGTTGATTAGGATCAAACATTCGGTTAGTTGAGTTTTCTACGTGAATGAGGTTGTGGAAGTGTTTGGCCAGAATGGGTTTTGGATTTGAGTGAGGGTTGCCGCAGTTGATGATGAATGAGAATTACGGTTTGTTGGATTTCTTGCAAATGTGATCCTTTGAGTGGAAATTTGGTTTCATTAATGTTTAGGATTCTTTGGGTTGATAATTTGATTCTCATCAAATATTTATATACATCCAGCTGTTCATCATGATGTTTATCTTGGAAAATATGGCAACATGAGGGAGATTCTATTTGTATATAGTGAGAAATTGTCTTAACCTTTTCCGGCGGTGATCTCGATTAGAAAAATCCACTATTGCTGGTAGCCCTCAGGCTAAAGAAGATATATACGAATTGTTTGGCGAGAATTGGACATCTTGCATCTTCTTCAGTGATCTTTAGAGAATATAATTATGGGTGAAAGAAAATATTCCAACCAATATTTTTTCTATAAAAGAATATGCTTGAGGGAAAAGATAGCTAAAGTATCATATAATATCACGTTATAAATGTTTAGTTAATGAAAGAAGAAGCTAAGATCGGAAGTATAATGTTGATTTTACGCAAAGGGAAGGAAAGAAATATTTCTTTTCATTCTTTCCATGTGGGAAAGGATAAAGATAATAATAAAGTTAAATTTAGAAGAATAATGAGATTGATAACTTTTTCTTTCTATTTTTTTTCCTTTTGCTTTGTTTTCTGTTCACAAAGATGAGTATGCTTTTCCTTTTGATTGAGTAAGCAAAACAAAATAAAAAGATGGGAGAAAGAAACCTTGAGGCCACATGGGTGATCAGTGCTTGAAGCCATTATGTTAATGTTTTGATATACACTATAAACCTACAGATCATTTAAACACTCTCATGTATGTACAATGTACAATCATATGTTTTTACTGACCATTTCTTCTGAGAAACTACATTATGTCATAGCAATCGAACCTAGGGAGGAAAGCGTAGCTCCCAATTAAGCTTTAAATTCTGCTTGAAATTATGTAATATTTTATTTAGGAAAGTAAAAATAACGCTCATAATTAGGTTCCTTTTCATGTAGATGATGTTGGAAGCCGTGTCCATAAAATCGCGAATTACTGAGTAGGTGCTACCTCATTAAAAGTGCAAATAATCATCTATATCCTATAAACTAGGAGATGAATTAGACCAAAATCTATTTTTCCTGATCAAAACTGGAAAATAAAAAAGTTTGGAGACACAGCATTGCATATAGCTATCTTAGATGGCAAGAAAGTGAAGAAGTTGCTAAAGCGGTGGATCGAGATTGGAAGACTGAGATTCTCGAATGATAAAAAACTATATGGGGAATACCCCTCTCCACCTGGCTGCGTCAATAGGAAACGTTGGCATGTGTAAGTGCATTGCTGATGGGAATGAAAGATTGGTAGGTGCTTCATAGCGAGGGAAAAATGAAACACCTCTTCTTGGCGACTCGACGGGGCGAAAGGAAACTCCTTTGCTTGCTTGAAATATGCAGGGGCGAACCCTTTGAGTACTGTCGAAGAGATGATGGTGAAACTATTCTTCATTGTACCATTCTTGGAGAACCGGTGAGAGCATTTTTTTAAACCCGTGACTATTTATTACCACGAGACAAAACGTGTCTTTCTAAATCTATGCAAGTTTGCTTATTCTTTAGTATCCATTTAAACGCTTTTTTCACTTCTATGCATGTGAGTTGGCCTTTACAATAATCAGGTTTGTTTCCCTAAGCATGTGAACTCTGTAAATGAACAAGGACTTTCCCCCTCACCTCCTTGCAAATAGAGCCTCTGCGTTCGAGAAGTGGCACTCACATATTCAGATTGACCGGATATTTTATTATTGTAAGACTTGTCCAGTGGAATCCGACTCCGATATTTAGTCACCTAATGAAAAGCGCAAATAAACTACTAGGAATGCCGAGAAGCGATGTCCAGTTAGGACCCCACGAGTTTGACACCACTATGTTGTGGATCGTCTTGATGCTCGACAGCAAAATGCCTTGTCAAATTTCACACTATTGATGTAATTTTTTTCTTTTGATATGCCCGATTATTTATTCATGTTGTTATGTTTCGAGTATTTTTGTCCGCGAGAACTCGAGAGCCCCACGAAGAGATGCATGGGGACAAGAACTCCAATTACTTAGAAAGCGAACATGTATTGACTTCTTTCTATTTCTGAGGAACCCGACTAAAGGTCGGGTTGGTGACGATTTCTTTCTTTCTTTTTTTTTCCTTCCTTTCCTTTCATAGCTGCATGTTGTATAAACATATAAATCACTTGTGGTGTTCCATAAACAAAATCTTGAACTTATCATTTGCAGCAAACTTTTGCACATTTTAAGCACACATATGGTTAAATAGGCAAAAATAAATATATAGAATAGTGATGTGGTTTCGATAACTAAATAAACTATTTTTTTGAAGAAAAATAATATTATTGATTGGCTCTGATAGATCGATAGATCCGAGATACAAATAGCTAAAACCATATAAGATGAAACAATATCAAGTTAATAACCTAATAAATGAAGGCATAAAACACAAATTTGATAATATAGTGACTAGAATATCTACGACTTCAATTCTTCAATGTACTAACGACCTTAATTTGATATCTTCGACTGATCAAATTCGTTTTGCTGTCTGAACTCACCCCCATGCAAATAAAATCTTTATGATAAGGCAGCGACACACCACATCGTAACAAGCGACGACGAACCAAAGCGCCATAATAAGGCGGCGACA
This sequence comes from Tetrastigma voinierianum, assembly GCA_016808115.1. Classification (NCBI taxonomy): domain Eukaryota; kingdom Viridiplantae; phylum Streptophyta; class Magnoliopsida; order Vitales; family Vitaceae; genus Tetrastigma; species Tetrastigma voinierianum. Next base: position 68,059 of record JAEQBH010008115.1, read on the forward strand.
AACCAAATGGTGATAAAGCATTGACAATTCAAAAAACAAGATTAATCCTAAATCTTCGTGGAAGAACCACTTTGTTAAGCAAGAAAATGAAATAAATAGATGTGGAGGGGTGATTTCCGACCAAGAATGACCAAAAAATCACCCCTCCTTGCTTGAAGAAAATAAGCTAGAAGAGAACAAGATGAGAGAAAAGGAGATGAGGGGTGGCTAGGGTTTCATCTGTAACTAAATAAGCTATTTGAACTGCTGCTTTAGAAGTTATCATGAAATATAAGATAAAAAAGGAGTAGTATGTCTTATTGTATTATTGTGGGCTGACATATCTGTGATGGGCTCATCCAACACAAAAATAGGTCAAAGAGTTATATTCTTAATGGATTAGGGTATGTGGATATCTATGTGAACAAAGGTATCATTAGTCTGTCCTTGTGTATATCCATGATTCTTTACAACCCTTAGGAACCTATCAAATCACGCTCTAGGATATTGTTTAAGTCCATATAAAGACTTTTGAAGCTTTGTAGACTTTTCCAGTACTGACAATATGTTCAAGTCCTGGAGAGATTTCCATGTAGAGATCATGTTCCATGTCCTCATTAGGAAAGGCATTTTCTAGTGAAAAGTTATTAAGTTGGGCTCCTAGTGAGTTTGCAATCCTCTCGAATGTCTTTTATCCAATCTTTGTAATTTTTTCCTTTTGATCAGTACAATTTCCTGATTGTTGGATTTATATTCCGTTGCTAATAGAATTCTGTTGTGTGTGATGTGAACCTTATCACATTTCTCCTTTACCGATTGTTGTTTGTTGTTCTTGACTATAACTCTAAATAGCAAGGGCAAGCTCTTTGCAATAGTCAATGAGGATTTTCCCAACATTACCGTTTGCCCACTCTTTTCTCTTCTAACTTCAAAACTTCTCTTAAAGAGACAAGTGGTTTGGTGCTGAGAATCCACCCGCTCACCTCATCCAGATTTTTCTTGAGTCCAAATAAAATTTAAACACACGTTCTTTTCAACAGCGAATTTTCTTATACGTCAGACACTAAAACACAACCCACATGACACATCAAATAGGTTTCTAGATGTTACTTAACATCCATTGAGATCATTGAAGCATAGAGTTGCAGAGTTACTTGTTTGAAGTCATTAAGAACACTCACCTTGAATAATTCTGAAGTGTTCTTTTTATCCAAATAAGTTTCCTCAGTAACATCCTAGATTTCCTGCGCCATTTTGTAAAACATGAAGTCTTCATCGATGTTGGTAGTCATAAAGTTGATAAGCCATGCCATATCCAAATAAGTTTCCACAGTAGCATCCTAGATTTCCTTGGCCATCTTGTAAAATATGAAATCCTTATCAATGTCTTATTGTAAAAATAAAAATAAAAATGGGCGTTGGGATAGAACTGAGATTGGTATGTAAATTTCGAGAGAATGGGGACTGATGTTGAAAGCCAACATCAAATCTATGAAAACACTTCATGGCCATATGACCAATTTTCCCACAAATCTGACAGTGAGGCTATTTATTTTCTCCAAATGAAGAATAATGTCTGCCACCAGGAGAAGAGCGACCTCTTCCTAAAAAATTAGATCACCCTCTAAAAATTGCTTGATGCCCACCACGAAAGGGAGTAGACACAGAACCAGATTGCTTATGACTCATGAACGCTTCAGGATGTGAAAACTTAGTAAGAGAAGAGATAGCAAGTTGTTCCAAGCGCATTTCGTGAGTCTGTAACAAAAACTGAACCTCTTCGAGAGTAATAAAATCTCTTGAGGTAAGATTGACTACAACGGATTCAAAATCAGATCCCAGTCCTCCCAAAATGTACAGAATGAGCTCATCATCAGACATTCTGTCCAGCAGCCATGAGATCGCGAGTAATACCTTTCATCTTGAGAATGTATTCCTCCACTGATTCAGCACCCTTGCTTGTAGTCTGTAGAGAGAACCGTAACTGAAGAATTTGTGCTTTTGATCTAGTATGTAGGTAGTACCATTTTTTTTTATTATTGTAAAAATAAAAGATCCAAAAATTATGTCATACTATTTATATATCTAAATATAGAGATGTGAATAGTGACTCTCTAGATACATGTTTATACCGAGATAGAAATTGAAAATAGAAACGGGTTGAAGATGCTCTCATGATAGGTTTAAATTAGGAAGAAGGGGCATGGTGGTGTATATAGGTAGAGACCGGCGTAGAGCGTGGGAGGTACCAAATGGCGGTAGGGCTGGGTTTTTGTCGGGCTGGAACACGCTGAGAGTCGACCTGGCCCTATCCAGGGCCTTCCCGGCCAAAAAACGGGCCAAAATAGGCTGAACATTAAAATAATGCATAAATAATTATAAATAAAAATTTTTCTGAATTTTATATTTTGTAAAAAATAAATTTTCTTTAAATACTTATAGATTATTCGTATGTACTTAAGATTATACAAAATAAGTTATTATAGTTATATTTATATATTTTTATTTTATTTTAAATTATTTTCATACTAATATTATTTTATTTTATTAAAGTAATTATTTATTTCACGGTTTTTTTCTATAACCAACTATTAGATATTTTTTCATAATAGAAAAACTAATATTGTTAATAATTAAAAGATAATATATAGTTAAGAATTTAAAATAAAAAATGGGTAAGTGGGCTAGCCTTGCAAGCCACTATTAATTAAGTTGGCCTATTGAAGTAGGAGCGATAGGCTCAGTTATATTGGGCCTTTTCTCATTTGCCAAAAAATATGAAGTAGAGATTATCTCACCTCTAGACTACAGTGGTGTACTGAAGGTAGTTAGTTTTCTTTTTGAAAAATCCTCTTAGCATATTATTTTTCTTATGGGGGTCTCAGCGAAGATTTAAGAATTTTGTGAGTTGTCATAATATTTAATTTATTTAAGAGTTCAGTAGTGTACCAACAGGCAAGCCAAAGTGACAACCTGTTTGCCAAGTATAGATTCGATTTTATTATTTATCTTCCTAAACCAAAATCACTTTAATAGATGTATAAACTGTGAAGTAGTTCTTTGTTGGGCTTTTTAGACATTTAGTGTAAAAAAAATTAAATATTTCTCAAAAAATATAGGTTTAGAAATATTCCTAAATGTAATATAGTTTTTGCCATATGGAAAGTGTCTCTTTAAAATACATTTAAGAGACACTTTCAAAATTTTTGAATTTAAGCAGAAAGTGTTTCTTAAAGAAGCACTTTTTAACAACTCCGAAAACGAAAAGTGTCTCTTGAAGAGACACTTTCTAAATTGTTAATATGTTATACTAAAAATGTCTTTTGAAAAGACACCTTCATAAATTTGAAAACACTAAAATTGTCTTTTGAAAAGACACTTTCTATAATTTTAAAAATTTTGAATTTAAGTTAAAAGTGTCTCTTGAAGAGAGCGGCTTTCCCAAATATTGAAATGTCATCTTAAAAGCGTCTTCGAAAAAATGGCGCTTTATAATTTTAAATGATTTTAAATGCATAAAGATTCCATTCAGAATAGCTACCTCTATTCAAAAATTTTAAATTTAAGCGAAAAAATTATCTTTTAAGTCGACTTTTCGATTTTCAATTTTAGAAAAATCTTGTTTTACCCCTATTCCTTCGACTCAAAAGAATGATCTCTGGAACTCTTCCTAATTTTCTTAAAATTCCCATTTGATTATGTTTCTTGAAGCCTATTTATAGGCAAGTGTTTGATCCTTGGGTGGATTCCATTAATTGAAATGGTGGAAACCAGTTTCATTGATCAAATAACGGTCAATTCTCGATTCTCATCCATCAAAGAGAGTTACGTGACGTAGAATCAACATAGATAACATCTCACCTTATGGAACTGCTGCTGTTGCGAAAGCAGTATTTTATGAGCTGGACTGGTTTTGATATATGCTACAGACCCTATAGGTCATTTAAATATTTGGCAATGTTTTGAAAAGCTTTACAATATTATTGAAGTTATGTAATATTGTATTTAGCAAAAGTGAAAAGATGATGTCCATAATTGATTCCTTATAATGTAGATCGAGAATTTCAGTTGCATATTGAATTTCAATTTTAATTTTCTTTTGGAGAAAATGGGGTGTTGGTGGTGGAGCCATATATGTGCAGAATGTTGCCAAAGATCTGGAATCATGCTTTGTAACCGTATAGAAATGGTCTTAGTAATAGGAGCTAGCCAATGTTGTTATCATTGTGTCATCATTAATAATCAAAGAAGGTAATCATGGCACTTGGAATTGGGGCTTATTTTTATGTCTAAGCCCTGTTTATCCTTGGATTTGGCATGACAGCCATCTTCAAATATGGTACAACACACTGCATATTTCATCCCAAATATGTGTTTTTATGTGTTTGTAAGAATCACACAGATGTCGTCAAAGGCGAACTTAATACTAAACTACAGCTCGCATGTTTGCTGAGGCTTAGCACTAGGCTGAACATGCATGGGCCATAACATATTGATTCGTCAATATTGTCAACAATGTACGTTAGGTGAGAATGATTTCTCATCTTAACTATTTGGGACATATCAATTATGAATATAAGGCCTAGAATAAGGGAATTAGAAGGATATCAACTTCATTTCCAACATATCAATCAACAAAACCAGGCACTTAGGGATCTTAAAAGCTTTCACCAAGATGTTTCCACAGTAAAGAGACAAACAACAAAAACATACAAAACAAAAAAAAAAGGCAAAGAAAACACAAAAAAAAATATATAAAAAAAATAGAAATGAGGTGAAACATGCAACATTAATTCTAGGTATTGTCCTCCAAAGGAGGCTGAGGCACTGTGCTGAAAGTGGTCCACGTGAGATCAATGTATAATGGAAGCTGGGCTATGGCAAAAAGAGTTGCCAGCAGGCACGTTACGGCGTATATCAGAAGTGCATAATCTGCAGGGTTCTTTGGAGCACAAAGTGGGTAAACGAAGGAGACCAAGATGGCCAGTATGGACACAAAGGGATGTTAGTCCAGCCAAAAGCTTTACAGGCAAGTCTTTGGCAAAATCTTTTTCTCGAAGCCTGGATGTGAGGATGGCAAGAAACATGATAGTGGCTGTGATTGAAAAGCAAAGAGCAATGAGTGATGAAATGGTAAATAGATGAAATGCAGGCTTCAGCTCAAGATTGGGCATTCCAGTGTTCTCTCTGTTGCCAGCAGGTAAAGCTGATGATGTCGCGATAGCAACGGTTTGCAATGAGTGGACACCGCGAGGGCAGGAGTAGCTGTATTGTTTAGCCATTCTCCGCCATTCTTCACCAGATCTTTGTGCTTATCTGTGAAAATCTGCTGCGGGGACTGTAGCTCTGGTTATCGCGGGAAGAAGTTCGAAGGTTTGGAGTTCTTCACATACTGCCATAAAATGCTAGTAAGTACAGGTACATCTCAAGTTATTATAAGAACAAAATTAACCATGATTGTACAAATCAAGGTAATGTCTAATAGCAGTACTTTGCATTTTAACTAAGCAATTTTTTCTTTTATCTTTTCTCTATAGTTTCTTTTTCTTATTTGTATCGTCCAAAGTTTCTGGCCTCCATTTGTTTGGAACAAGAAGACTTATAAATATATAAGCATGAACAACAGCAAATTGGTACGATACCTTTGGGAGAGAAGCCTAAAACCAAACCCATAAGGGATTAGTTAGGTTCAAAGTGGACAATATCGTACCATTGTGGATATGAAAAGGTTCATGAAGGCTTCCTCACAGGTGTTGTAAATCCGGGATTGAGGGCTTAATCATGTGGGTGGATGCCAAACAAAACGGTGTGGTGAGCAGTGAACCCCTGACAAGTGGTGCTTCACGTAAGACATGTGCTCAAACACAGTGAAAGATAAGGAAATCTTAGTTTGATAGAAGGCTCGATGGAACTCCCTTCGAGGGAAGGATTGTTGGGAATGAATGAGAAGACTTATGAATATATAAACATGGACAACATCCAATTGATATGATGCTTTTTGGGAGAGAAGTCCAAAATCAAAACCACGAGGGATTAGACCTAAAGTGGACAATATCATGAAAATGTGGATAAGGAAGGGTCCATGAAGGTTTCCTAACACTTTTACTTCCATTTTCCATCAAATTTTGACAGAAACTAACCAAACATATAGACTCCAACATGTATATTTCCGCTAATTTTGATGGAAATTAAACATAAACATATAGAGTCAAAATAAGTATAGATTTTTTTATGCATTTGTCATACCCTCGAACCACGATTTCCCATTTGCATTTACGTACTCACGCCCGAGGAGTGAGCGAGGCTGAGATCGGTAAACATTGCGGCTGAGATCGCGTGCGCTATTCCATTGATCATCCCGCTTTGCTCCAAATACAATGTCGGTCAAAAAACATTATACACATGGGGATGCCCCTTCTCAACGGCAACCATTTACTACATTCTTAACTTCTACGTGTTGTCGAGAATGGCCTACGGGAAGCATGCGAGAATGCTCTCCACCATTTCACGATTCCATTCTTGACTGCGATTAAAACATGGGTGTCTCCGAATTTTCCTCCTCTGGCTTTTACGGAAAAAGCTCTCATCCCGATTTTGGCGGAGTTTGGTTTATGGCTTTACTCATAGTTTCCATTAAACCCGATTTGGATAATCGAGAGAGGTTAATTGAATATGTCGATCTGATTTTTTTTTAAGTGGGTATGCTCAAATCCAGTTTAGTACCATTAAATATTTGGATTTAATATGAATATACATGCATGTTGCCCTATGCCCACACACTTGGAGAATGATTAGAGTCCATTATGAACTTTCAAATCAACAAATAGGGTTCGACCGCGGTTTGACCATTAATTCGGCCCCTAAACCATGAATCGATAACTTTTCCGATTCAATCATTGGTCTGGATTTTATAACATTGAGATTTTGATTCAAAAGCGCGCCATCATGCCTTCACAAAAGCACTATAGGTAATTATTTTAAATTTTTTATATTACACGTCGTCACAAAACAACTGTCGAAGCACATTTAAGATTATTTTTAATTACGAAAAATTTGAAAAGCCCGAAATATGAAAAAGAAAAATATAGACCAAAAATAAAAGTAAAAATAGTGTGAATATTTATGAAAATTTGATCCCTTTGAAAGGGTAATTACCTTCCTTGAGACTTTTGTTCAATTTTTGGCTCTTGTCTGCATTCACTACAAGTAATCCATTTGTTTGAGCTTGCTCAAGTAGTTTGTGTATGGAATCAGTAGATCTTTGAACTTCTTCCAATACTTTGTGCATGAGAAGGTCAGAGGCTCTTTGAACTTCTTCCACTTGTGCACTACTTTTGAAAGCATATCAATGTGCAAAGAATAAAACATTCAAAATATACATATCTTCTATAAAATTAGTTATTAAACAAATTAAAGCCAATTACTTGACTTCATTTTTACATTTTAAAATATATTTAATGCTAATTTAACACTTGAAAACCATCATTTTAAGTGTATTCTTTGATCTTATCTGAGAATCCGACATTGGATTAAACAATTCAATTATATTTGAATTAAGTTCTTACTTTCTTTCGATATATAGCAATGAAATTAAACTCACCTTCTTTAGGGCTTTTCTCTAATTCCGTGTGTAGTTCAGGTTTCTTGCTTGAGAAATTACCCTCACCTTCTTTGGAGCTTTTCTCTAATTCAGGGTGTAGTTCAGGTTTCTTGCCTGAGAAATTACCCTACGCCTTCTTTAGACTTTTTCTCCACGGTGGGTGTAGTTCGGGTTTCTCACACCGGGATTACCATGTCCACCTTGTCGCTTGTAAGAGATTGTTACGTCACATTGGATACAGGAAGGGTTTGTTCAGTCTTTATCATACGACTGGCCTCGGCATTTTCAAGTATTCTTTTCAAGATCGTAACAGACAAAACGTGATTCTCTTTCTTCTTAGAATCTTATCTAAGTAACCGCCCTTTCATGCACACTCTGAAAACCTCTTTATATTGTTATAGTAAGTCTTACGCTATATTGAATATTATCATGCAAAATATAATAATTAATAATGTCTGAGAAATTTGGGATGGTAACATGGGTGTTCTACGATACTATTCCGGGAATATGATAAAAATGCATTGATTAGAGCGTGATGTGAAGTTGAAGCAAATATCATAGTTCAACTGGGAAAGTGCACGTTCCACTGACCTACCCCCTTTTCCATTCTCGTTATTGCGTGATCGGGACACCTAAATGGAGGTTGACTTAGGATTACTTCATGGAAGAGCAGATTTGCTGAGTCGAATTAAAGCATTATTTTACAATAAAAAACATGAATCCTATTACAAATCTTATGGACATATCCTTCTTCATATTGGTATTGGCATGATATTATTCCCACTTTTGGCTCAAGGATCTCATGATTTTGTTTTTTGGACTCCCCACAAAGCCTCATCTCCAGTGGGTGTATCCACCTTATTAATTCATAATCCTTTCCATCTCTAACCCATGTGGGGAGGCGGTTATGTTACAATGGTGTGTCAATTGGCCTGAAAAACCTTTATAAGCTTCTTTTTTTTGGCCATAAAAAAAAAAAAAGTAGTTGCAACCCAAATCCCAGTAATTGTCAATATGTTAGACTGAATTTTTATGACCTGTCAAATGAAAAATGTGATAACTTACACCTTACAAATCCTATAAATGCTCATTAATTACCTTGATCAAGGGTACTGAGCCGGTTCTCCTCATTCGTGTCCGATCTAGCCTTTTCTACTTTTGCCCCACTTGAAGGATTAATGCATATTTTGATAAACTTGACTACAAAGGAAAACAGTCCTTTGATGTTGTTGTTCCAAGGCACTTGCAACAATTTCGAAAGTGTTTGCCTCTTAATTTGGAACATCATATTTCTCTAAGCACAATGGAATTCTGACATGCACAGTAAAATGGCAAAAGGTTTGGACTTAATAATGTTATTGATTGTTGGAAGTCTCTTGTCCGGTTGGACATGGTCCAATTGAGTGAATATATATATATGGAGGGCTTTCCTCCTCATAAAGGCCTTTTAAGTGGGAGATGAAAAGGGATTCCAATAACGTGGTATTCACAGTGGAGGAGGCTCCACACGACTGAAAAAAAATAATAAAAAACTAAGCATACGGGTGAGGGAGATTGTTGGAAGTCTCACATGAGTTAGACACTATCCAATTGAAGTAAATATATATGGAGAAGACCTTTTAATGGGAGATGAAAAGGGGTTTCAAAATATTAACATGGTATTCACTATGGAAGAGGTTTCACACTTATCATTCTTTAGAAGGACTAAAAAAAAAAAACAAAAACAAAAACCAGCCTCCGTCTGAGGGGGAGTGTTGAAAGTCTCACATCCGCTAAATACGGTCCAATTGAAGTGAATTTATATGGAGGAAACCTCCTCCCTCTATAAGATCTTTTAGTGGGAGATGAACAGGGATGTAGGACTTACAATGATAAATGATTTTGTTCATCATCTTGGCTAGGAGTTAAAGCCTACGAGATGCGTGGTTGCTTTGCCCGGGGAGATGGAGAGGGTGACTCCTTTCTCATCATATGTCCCACTTGAGATTTTTGTATCTTTCCAATTATTAGATATGCCCGACTCATCAATCGGAAAAAAAAAATAATGAAAATAAAAATAAATAAAACCTGAGTAATAATAGGGTTACTTCTAGTTTTAGATCAATTTACATAGTGTATGTATATGCATATGTATGTGTAGAAGATGGAAATGCTAGAAGTGTCCTCCGGCCATATGCGAGAATGAAGGAATTATTTCGCCTTTTTTTGTTCCTAAGGAGATCGGGTTCGAAGCGGACATAGGAAAGCCCTTATCGACCCAAGCGGTACGCCCGAGAAGAGGGGGATTTCGCCTTCTTTATTAGAACACTTAACCAGTCTTTATATTTGCTAAGGAAGCACTTACATTGAATCATTTCCAATATATCTTGACAAATGAGGTGTATTCCTTGCTCGTTTTGTGATTTTAGAAACTGACATCCTTATTGTGCTCAAAATTTAACTAGCTCAGCCATTTCTTCAACCACCTTATCATTGCGATCGGACTGGCTAAATGCGTGTGTCGCCTTCTCGTGATCTTTTCCTTTGCATAGCGGGGTTTTACGGTATAATTTCTTCGCTTTAGCCCACTTGCCTTGCATAGCAGAGTCGAATAATTTTTTCCTAACAATCTCATTCCCTGAAAATCCCCAGTAGTCTGATCCCCATCATATTGAAATTAAACTTTATCACAAGTTGATCATCTTCCTTCCATTCCTATAAATAAATTGGAGATGGCTAGCTTTATACCTTGCTCCGAATCTGGGATTGGAATAAGGGGAGACACCATCCAAAAGTGCAATCATATTGTTATGGCATGTGGCTCATTTTCAGGGTATATGGGTATTTTGTAATTTAATTATATCGGATCACATATATTAGCTTCTTTGTTGAAGATGATTTCTATCATAAATATCCTCCTATGTAACCTTATTTATATGATAATGATAGTTTCCAGTGGATGTAGGAACACTGCCGAACCACGTAAATCTATCATCTTGTTTTATTAATTTTTCTTTCTCCGATTTTTAATAGCCATTGTGGTGCGAATCACAACACATATATACATATATAATCCAAATCACATATTGTTTCAAGTTTATCTTTAGAACACTTGAGCCTTAATTTAATTTGTTATCTCACCATTTTCTTAACCCAAGACATACGGTGCGACCAATATCTGAAATAAAACATTAATGTCTTGCTACTCTAAGAGAAAAAGCAAAAGACCGAAAGAGAGATGTGGAAGTGGTTATAAATGCATAAGTTATTTTTTCTTTGTCATGCATGTTGCTATTGGTAAAAATAAATTAACATCATGCGATGAATAGTAGGATCTAGTTCGTTTTTTCATTTTCCATAAAGAAGAAAGAAAAAGAAAAAGAAAAAGAAAAAAGCATTGTCTTGCATATGGAACAGGATAACCCTAAACATAAAAAGAAAAAAGAAAAAGTAAAATTCTCTTTATCGTGTTTAAAACTGAGATATCACTATAAACATTTTGCCCCTAGATATATAAAAGAAAATAAAAACGAATAATTAAAAAAAAAAAGAAAAAAGAAATAGGGAAATTCTCCTTATCATGTTTAAAACTGAAATTTCATTTTCACATAGAGATTCGTCTAACTAAAAACAGTCCCTAGATATAAAAGAAAGTAAAAACGAAAAGTAATAAAATGAAAAAATAAAATTATAGAAGCAAAAATTCAAGAATGATCTTAAGCCTGTAAGCTAAAAGCATTTCTTTTTCCTTAGTGTTGTTCTCATATTACTAATTTTTTTAATAAAAATAAAGTGGAGTGTCCATCATGTCTAATTTAAATGAAGTAAAAAACGTTCATGGTTTCAAACATGCAAATGGCATAATGGGGATATATATATATATATATATATATATATATATATAAATTAATAAAGTAGAGCAAATTTTATGTAGAGAAGTAAAGTACTAATTTTCTTTTATTAAATTCTTTCTATTTATACTTATGTAGAAAAAATAGATATCTTAACTTTAAGACTTAATTTATAAGAATCTATTTTTTTGTTTGACAAGGAATAAAGTGGCGTTTCTTATAATTAAATAAAGATTGTAGTAATGAAAAGAAAAAAAAAGAAAAATGGAATTATTATTTTGTAATATCCATTAATTAGGCTCTTTTCTCTAAATTGGTTAACATGTTTTATAAAGGAAATTTTGGATTCCTAACAAGAACATAGTTACGTGAATTGAAACCTAATTCATGTAAATTTTTTTTTTTTTGAAGTTTCTATGAGTAAAAAAGGAAACTTAACAATTATAAAAACCTTGTCGATGTAAAAATATGAGTCTTTTGAAAAAATTTATCTCTAAACTTACAAAAGCTTGCTTGTTTTAACAGATATGTAGAGGGAGGCTATAGTGTGTTTTAGGGGTTCATTTTCTTTCCCTTGAAATTTAAAACCATAGAAATGTTAAATATGTCAATAGTTAGACTAAAGAGTATTAGTCTCTATCATGTTTAATTAATGGAAAGAAGCTGTTATTAATAGCATAGTGTGATAGTAAAGTATTGATATTAATTTCTGATAAAGGGAGGAGAGAAAGCGAATATTTCTTTTTTTGTTCTTTCCTGTACGGAAGTATTAAAGAGAATTGAATAACAACTTTGCTTTTCTATTTTCCCTTATTAACTTTGTGTTCTGTGTGCACAAACAACACCGTAACTCCTTTCAATTGGTAGTAAACGAAATAAAATAAAAGATGGGAGAAAAGAAACCTGAAGCCACATGGGTGATCAGTACTTGAAGCCATTATGTTAATATTTTGAAATATACTACAGATGTTCAGTGTAACTAATCTGAATGTTTGGATAAGCTTGAGATTATTGAAGTCCTGTAAAATCATTATGTTCATAATTGAATCCTTCTAATGCAGATGTTTTAGCAATGATGTCCATAAATTCATTGATGGCCTAATAACTACTCATTATACCATATAAACTAGGGTGACAGGTAAATTCTATATGTTAAGATCAGAACTTAGAAATTCAGTTGTATATCTTCTTGTCCTTGATTGAGAGTAAGTGAATTTCAAATTCTTTTCAGAAAATGGAGATTTGTGGTGGGCCACTTATAAGAGAAGAATGTTGCCAGATTTGGAATCATGCTTTAGTACTTATTGTTGTTGTTATTATTGTTATTGTATCATCATTTTGCAGATGAGTAATTTGTCATCATTATGACACATTAAGTTGTTTGAAACAGCCATGGAAGGGAGGTGGGAACTAGTTATTGAAATATGCATTAACAAGAAGGTGTGCCAGGCCAAGATCGCTGAATCAGATCAAAGACACTGTTGTATATATATGGCTGTCTTAGATGGCAAAGAGCTGATGTTAAAGAACTGTTCAATCCAGTTGGAGAAGATGCATTGATAGGACCTTAATATTGGTAGGTGCTTTCAACATGAAACAGAAACTCCCCTCATGGATCTTGGCTATCTTTTAGCCCTAGTAAATCAGTGTTCTTGGAAGTGAAGAAAACAAAGAAAACTGAGGTGGATGTTGTTAAGAAATCAACCCCCACATTCTGGTGACATCAAACAAACCCATAGCGTTGAAGAAGATCAAAGCATCAAATTCAGGAAGAAGATAATGGAAACTGAACTCTATGTTTCTCATACAGTTTCCATCTCTACAGATATCTCAGTCTACGTTACAATGAAACAGAGAATAGGTTACATTTCTATCTCTGTATTATTTACAGAACCCTACATCTAACTATATAGGAAGAAAAGACTTTTTCTACAAGTAACAGAAGTTGTTACTCACTAACAAACTCATCTTACAGCAGTTAATATTTAACTGAACAAGGAGTCTTTCTCTTGAATGTTACAGCTGAAGAACACGTGACAGCTTGAGTAAAATATGAGCCAATATACAACAGATGTAAGGGAAACACCTATACTACGTGCTTGCAGCAGAATGGCATTACAGAAATGGTGAGAGGAAATCATGGCATTTCCGGTGGCCATTCAAGATGTGAATTCAGAACACAAATGCTATAGTGCTAGCTGTTGGTAGTTGAGAATCGACAACCTCATATTTATGAGCCCTTACCCATACAGGCACATGCATTCAGGAGCTCCATTGCAGATGCATCGAAGTCAGAGTGGTTCAACAAATGTGGCATGGATCCCTTTTCATTTTCAGATTTTCTTAGGTTATGTTTCATTCTTGAAACTGTGAGGAAAAGCAAAAGAGCTAGAAAGAAAAAAGAAACAAAATGAAAAGTAAAAGTTGAATTACAATTAAGTTAATTAATACATTCGTGTTAGGAACTTTTTCAACTAAGCTTATTTAACTCATTTTCCGCCATCACAAAAGATGAAGTAATTCTAAAAATTATAATTTTAGTTTCTTTTACATTTTGTTAGTGAAACTAAACATGAGAAAGCTAATTTTCTAATCATTTTTTTCTCAATACATTCCAAGAACCAAACACAACCTTCATATTTTATGTGTGCCTATGTACATGAGAGTGTAAATGTATTTGATTTTATAGAAGAGTGTAGGGTATACCTCTTGATCTCTCAAATACAATATCATTCATCAGGATCTTAACCCTAACTATGAGCTTAGCCTTATTGCAATTATGCAGTATGTGAAGAGTTCAATGTCACTTCATTTATTTTCCTCGCTATTCAACAAGAAGAAGAAGACGCAGTGAAATTTTCAGTGAATTGCACAAGGATTTTGCCGAAAAGGGCAGCCATTGGCTAACTATCACCTCCAATTCATGCTCGGTAATGGCCACATTTATGACAAACGGTTGCCTTTGCCACAACAGCCATTATACATTGCAGGCTGACTGAAAACACCATGGTAAATTCAGAGTTCTTGTTAAGCAAAAGCAATAGCAGGCTTTGACCATGAAAACCGAAATATTGTTCTTCATACCTGGATGTATTGAATGAGAATCAAGAGCAATGATCCTGGTACCACTGGGCTGGAGTGGATTTACTGTTAATATTTGCTTATCCTTTTACCAGATCTTCCCTGTTCATGTGAAAAAATGTGTTATGTAGTCTACTTTTCTGCCATAAAAGTAAGTGTATAAAAGGAAAACCATATATAGTTAATGTCTAGTTGCCGGATATATATTTTTGACAGATATGAATTGGATGTCTCATACCTCATACCCACTTGATTTCCCATATGTGGGCCAAGCGAAAGAGGAAGAGCGATAACACCTTAAACATAAGCGGATAGATGTAACTATTACCTGAGTCATTAATGCATGAATGGCTATAGGTAAAGTCAGGGAGTTCTTTGTCCTTACAGATAAATTGAAATTACTTTACATTTCCAGCATATGCAGTGACATTCTGGGCTGGAGCCCGCACCTCTGCAGCTAGATTCCATTGTAGTCCTAATCATATTGGCGTTGGCTTTCCAACAAGGAGAGGGGAGACCCCTTGCTTGTGATTATTTGAAAAGACAAATTAATCTGTCAACAAACACAAAATAATTATTCATTAGAATAGTAAATTAAGAAATATATTGCAATAGTAAGAACATCTACAGAAAATGACAAAATCAACTATGCCTTACATTTGTGTAGGGACTCAAGAATTAATAGCTCATCAAAGGATTCTCCGGTCAATGCTTAGTACTGAAGATGGTGCCAAACTATCCTACATATATATAGAAAAATGCATATGAACCCTCAGATCTTAAATTCTTAGCACATTGAAATTGATACCTTACCCTAGATTTAAGAAAAGAACATTATGGACCCCATATTAAAAGCATGTCTGGCCATCTCAAGGGAGAACTTTTCTTTTTTCCTTTTTTTCCCTGTTGCCATTTTTTTTTCTTTCCTGAAAAAGTGTTCAAAAAAGAAGTGACACTGAATTAATACCCTGCTCCAGATCTGATACAAGAATAATAACAAGCAGCTCAATTATTAGTAAGATTGAGACTGAGTTCAACTCTTTCTTAGGTTCATGATCCGATATATTCATGGATTTTCTAGAATTAAAGTTTTGTGCTTGGGGCTTGATGAAATTATCAACCAGGTTACACAATCAGGCTGAAATTATCTTTTACTCTTCAACCTAATAACAGTTTCCAATAGAGGACTATACTACTCAAGCTTACTAAAGTTGGCCTGTGTACTAATACAATAGTTGTGTTAGGTTAAGCAGCCAAAAAAACTGGATGAGTTTTTAAATAGAAAAAGGGGGAAAATGAAGAGAAGGGAAGACTGGTGACATCTATATTAATTGCATCAAGAAACTGATTCATAGGAATGGTGATTGTTTTGCTTATCATTTTCTTTTGATCTTACCAATATCGGACGAGGATCATACTTGGTTGCCAATAGGAAACTAAAAGGATGAAGTTATAAAGAGAAAGATAAAAATGACTGTTTAAAGAAGGTCATTTGTCATATACCTATTTTTCTATGTAACAAAGAATGTAGATGCCTAGCAATAGGATCTTGTCTATCTTCTTATTTTAGGGATAAAAGGATAATATCATTTTCAAGATTTAAGGAATTTTTTATTCTACTCAATCTTCTACTTCCATACTAACTTTACCTTTTTTCCCTTTCATTCTCATGGAGACAATTCTTCCCTCTTTGACCACTAAAATAAAATATCTGTATGTTCTAAAGAATAAGAGTTGTGCCTCTTTCTCACCTGAGTGAAGATAATACTAGCTTTGCCAACTTTGAAAATTAATAAAATGGAAAAAAAAATTATTACTTATTAAAAAAAATAAAGAAAAAAACCTTTTCTTCATCTTCATGTATTCAAGGTCAGCACAGGAATATAGATTGATTTTTTTTATTAACATTGTATTAATTGTTCTTACGCAGATTATTTAAATAAATTAAAACATCAAGACATTATAAAAAATGAAGACATCAAGAGGTTAAAATCTTTTCAACATTGTAAAAAACATTATTCTAAATGATCCCTTTTATATGAGCCATTAAAGTGGCAGCATTAAAATGAAGCAACAGTACTTATTTGCTTTGTTAGTTGTTATTAGTTCGAGTGACAAGCCCTTATTTACATTGATTTGGATGTGTACACCTATAACATTTGCTCTTGTTTCAATTTTCTGTCAAATTTAGATGATCCATACAAATACATGAAAATCATCAAATCATCATCTCTTCTTATTTGCATCTAAAAAATCTACTTTTTGTCGGGGCACATGGGTGTTCTCATCCAGAAACTAGAGCAAGGTATCACTTCTCAATCATGATGATGCATCGTAAAAGTACATTGTTGATTTAGTTGGATTATGAGACTCCAAGCTTTAAAAACATTGTTTCAAATTTATTGAGAGTTTTCTAAAACTTATTGAAAGAAATAAGTGTTAATTCAATCCATGTATGGGGTCCATACTTGTCCTTGTCCCAAATTCAAAGCAAGGTATCAAATTCTCAATTTTTGTAAATAATTGTCAGTAAGCTGGGGCCTAGTTACTCTATATATAAATATAGGCATGGTATATAATGAGTGGTGCAATTATATATCTAGTAGTTGCTTTTGTTAACACTTGTTATAGAAGATTCAATGGTAGCGCCAGGCCCGAGCAAGATGTCCCGGGAGGTGGAGCGATAAAGATTTGTTCAAAGCGCCTTTGAGCCAAATGGAGCGATGTCATCACGACATACCGAAAAGCCAAGAGCTCACGAGAGCCAAGATCAACCCCAGAGCAGGGGACACGGCATTGCATATAGCGAGTCTTGGACCGCAAAAGAATGCAGTAGTAGAAAAGCTAGTCAGGATGGTCACCAGAGAAGTAAAAAGGTGGAGCGAGAAGAAAGGCGTGAAAGGAGCAAGTACTAGCTGGAGAGAAGAGGAAGGGGAAAAGGAAGAAGAATTTAAACACCCTCTTGAGATAGCAAACGAGAGGGGGAATACCCCACACCATCTAGCAGCATCAATTGGAAATGTTCGAATCTGCCTGTGCATTGCTCGGGAGCATAGGGGCGGTCGTCTTAGCGAAAGAGCGAGAGACGCCTCTATTCTTGGCGTCTCCATGGCAAGAAAGAAGCATTCCTTTGTCTCCATGACTTATGTGATCCAGAAAAATGCTTTGACCACTGTCGAAGGGGCGATGGTGGAACTATTCTTCATTGTTCCATCTCAGGAGAATACTTTGGTTGTTATCTCTACTTTGAATTTTTCGAGCCACGTTAGTATAAGAGGAACACATAAACATATTCACATATAAAATATTATATGTTCATGCAATTTGGCGATTTAGCATATCTAATAGCTCATAAGTGATGTTCTTATGAATTACGTCAGCGAAAGAGGATCTGCACCCTTCATCTCAGCCCATAAACTCTTGCGTGTGACTCTCGCTTAGAATTTGGATTCGACAAAATTATTTATTTTTGTAAGGTAGTCATGACTTAACCATAACTCATTATATATGATCATCCTACCATGAATGCTTCATTAATACTATTTAAGATTTTGTAACTAGCGGCTTCACCATTTGCCCTTACAGTTTATATATTTGGCTTCGGCCGGGAATCATTCCCTCCCTTTATGATATCAACAAGCATTGTGGCTGGAGCCAGAGAATTATCGAAGAACTATTTGGCATGTGTAAATTTCTTTCAAGTCTTGGTAGTCTTTGTGGAACACTATGAAAATACAATTAGGGAAGGAAATTAATCTTTATAACTTAGTATAGTGTAGTAAACATTGCATGATCAAACCCTAATTCCACCATATATCACAAAACATATATATCCCACTAGAATAATACATAGTAAGCCCATTTAGAAGCATACTGTTTAGAGATTATGTTGTCACCAATCTATAATTGATGATTTAATTAAATCGTAACAAAGATTCAAAAGCACATCATGAATGATCTGGAGAACCTAAAAGGGCCAATGTGATGCTCCCAGGGATCAATGTAATTACTATCCACAAAATCTATCTTTAGAAAACATTCTAAGGAAAAATAGTGATTTACTCTTCGGTGTTCTCTTGGGATACAGGTCTTAAGCTCTAGCCTATATCATCTAAACCAGAATTACATACTCAAAACCACATCATGAATTTCGATATATCTTAGCAAACCAAAATTTAAAATTACAAAATTTCTTTCTTTTAGATTTTCACAAAAACAACATTGTGAAAATGCAAATATTTAAAAAATGTGAATATATTTCAAACTAATCTTTTAAAAATGTGGATGATTCATAAGGTTTACATGGTGAGAATATCAAGAAGGAATCTTCTGGAAGCATAAGGGGCAATAGAATTCAAAGAACCACATAC
Source organism: Tetrastigma voinierianum (assembly GCA_016808115.1). Taxonomy (NCBI): domain Eukaryota; kingdom Viridiplantae; phylum Streptophyta; class Magnoliopsida; order Vitales; family Vitaceae; genus Tetrastigma; species Tetrastigma voinierianum. Next base: position 86,919 of record JAEQBH010008115.1, read on the forward strand.
TATGGGGCTTCTTTTGGAGTGTTGATGGTACTATGGAACTGATTAAAATACCCGGTGGGTCGAAATTAAATCATATTCTTTTACCATATTTACTTGGCTAAACATTACATGGATCTAGTTGAACATAGTCATCACAATGGATCTACTATAATCATGATTCTGGATACACATTTGGAAGTTGATGGTATGTTTCTATCAATAAAAGCTCTTTTTTTATGATTTACTGCAACTTTTTAAAAAATGGTTATTCGATCGAGGATTTGAGATGCCTGGAAGAACTCAACATGATGCATCCCAGAATCAAGGTAAGTACTATGCATAGAATCTGTAAAAGTACAGGAAGCTCAAAGAAAAAAAAACGATTTTTGCTTCCATTAATTAAGTATAAAAAGTGGTAGCTTTGTGTAGCAAGTACGAAGCATAAATAAAATTAAAATTATAAAAGCATTCTATTACTTTTGTACATACAACAATTTCATTCTTAAGTTTGTGAATGTGATGTTAAATATCATAAAGCTTTTGTCAAATTCAATAGGCACGATTAATTTTTCAAATATGATGGTCGAGTTCAATTCAAGAATTAGTATTATCATAGATAAGGTTATAGTTTGTGTGATAGGAGAATGAGGAATATTATTGCGTGTAATAATGCTCACAATTAAAATGATGACCTTTTCTCTTAGAAGAAGCTTATAGGGGCTAATTAGTTTATCCATCTTGTGGTGACTAAGTGCTTATTGTTCTCTAAGATTCCAAAGCTGCTAAATTTTTTTTTTTGTTCTCAATATATATTTATTATTATAATATGAATGATTTATTCCCAAATAAAGTTGGGTTCTAACTCAATCCATCTTCATATGTAGGCACACAATCAAGTAATAGAGTTGACGACCTCGATATTTCCTCAAATTATTACATAAGTATCAGGTTCATCAATTTGTATATAGAAGCCCGATGCTCGTTGTACTTGGATTTGGTAAAATAATATTCAGCTATCAATCTACTATCCATTTATTTAATATCTAATACAATATTGCTAAAGTATGGTAATATATACATGTTTTGCATGTGGTTTATAAGGATCAAAAGTAATAAAGAAGATCTGAGCAAAGAAGAAGCACATATAAATGCATTAGGTTAATGAACAAACTACTTGAATCTTCTTCAAGTGAATATGATAGTTCAGCTGGAAGCCAACCAATACCAAAAGCTAAGGAAGAAGATGAAACCGATGCTTTTAGGGGGATCGAGTTCGATTATATAAGTGAAAGTAAAACACCTCCACAGATGGAAGATGAGAAGACAGAGCAAGGTATGAAAACCTACTCTCTTTCTATCTTTAAAAGATATGTTTGGAATGTTGGTATAGAAAAGTAAAAATCTGAAATCCAATTCATTATTATGCTTGGATACAATTTGGGAATGGAATATAGATTAAGAGTTTATTACCTCAAAATTAAAAATCCTATATATTCAAATATGAATACAATTGTTCACATGCCTAGTTCATTTGGTAGAATGTTCAAAATTTTAAAAAGCAAGACATCTAAGGAATGGAGGAGTCTCCCAGGTTCAAGTTCCAATAGGAACAATTTACTTCATTATAACAAAATACTTATTATAAAAAAAAAAAAAAGGAATACAATTCACATCCATTTCCATCTGTTACATCATAGATATAAATGGCGGTTAGATTATCTATTTTCTAATTTTTTTTTTTTTGACATTGTTAAGATCTGACAAAGCGTGATGATCATGTCCCTGATGGGAAGCCTTCTAGGGTTGTTTCCTCTTAGCGATAAATTGAATCTTACGGTCTTAGGAAGAATATTGATGAAATTGCAAGAAAGAGCGCCCGATCTTTTGATTACGGCGAAGGAATGGAATAGTAGAAATGGTGGAGCATACTTGACCCAGCTTTTTCTGTGGCCATTCATGACATGAACTTCGAGAGAATAAGAATATAGTTCTATTAGCGTGGAAAATAGACAACGTGTTTATGGTCTTTTGCTGAAATTTGAAAGAAAGTATATTTCATGTTGTAGATCATGAAGGTAATAGCGCTTTATCTTGCTTTGCGAAGTCGAACTGACAAGCGACCTTGGCGAATTCAGATTTGTGCCTGATTCAATGGAGACCAAATGGTACCGGGTATGCCATTTTCACTGCCTTCACTTTTCATCATACCTATATTCAATTAGGATATTTTTATTGATAGTATCAATTATGGGTTAAAAACATATCAAAATTTTTTTTATGATCTCAAGGTATAAAGGAATGAGATTATATTATAGTATGGAATGATAATTAATTAAATTAAATCTTAGGAAATGTGAATGAAATTTAACTCTAGTTCACAAATCTTCATTAATTAATGATGTTATATGATCCAGCTACTGGCTCAACAGCAAGATTGATAGTTTACTATCAATATCATGTTTCTTAACACTCTCACTCACGTGTTGCGACCCTATACCCATGGAAAGTACATAGAAAGTCAAACAAACTACAAAGTCCACTATGGGCTTTTGAATACACAAATAGGGATCAAATATTCAAATTTGAGAGAGGTGAAACAAAACATGTGGCTTCTGGTGAATAAGCTCGATACTTAGTTAAACAACCAATTGTCCTAAAAACTCAAGTTTGTAAGATTTTGGTTTAATATGAATATCATGCTAGTGCTACTTAACAAATTATTGGAAGCTTAATAACTCACAACTCATGTGCAGTACGTGAAAAAATCCTTGCCCATGCATTTCTTTGTCCGCTACAACAAGAACAACAAAACAACGAGAGAGATCTTCACAGAGACTCACAAAAAACTAGTAGAAGAGGGTGGCGTATGGCTGAATGACACCTTCAACTCATGCTCTATCGTGGCGGCTCTCATAGCCACCATCGCATTATGTGACATCAGCCCATTTGTTCAGACGATTAGGGAAGGAAGTGGCACACCCACTTTAGAAAAATAGCCTGCTTTCAACGTCTTCTCCATCTCATCTCTCATCGCTCTATGCTTCATGTTTCTGGCCATCCTCACATCAAGGCACCAAGAGAGACTTGACGAAATTTTCTTGAGTTCTTGTGTGGATTAATATAGTATTAGGAGACACTTAGATAGCAAGAAAGGCTGAAGTTCTAAAGCTGGTGGATAGGATTGGAGATGACCTGGATTCTCGAATGATAAAAAACAATATGGGGAATACCCCTCTCCACCTGGCTGCATCAATAGGAAACGTTAGCATGTGTAAGTGCATTGCTGATGGGAATGAAAGATTGGTAGGTGCTCGCAACAGGAAAAATGAAACACCCCTCTTCTTGGCAGCTCATCAGGGTAAGAAAGAGGCTTTCCTTTGCTTGCTTGAAATATGCAGGGGCGAACCCTTTGAGTACTGTCGAAGAGATGATGGTGAAGTTATTCTTCATTGTGCCATTACTGGGGAATACTTCGGTGATCATTTTTAAGCCACATATTTATTGTTTACCTGAGACAACGTGTCTTTCTAAATCTATGCAAGTTTGCTTATTCTTTAGTATCCATTTAACGCATTTTCAATTCTATGCATGTGAGTTGGCCTTTACAATAATCCATTTGTTTCCTAAGCATGTAGACAGTAAATGAGCAAGGACTTTCCCCCTCCACCTCCCTTGCAAATAAACCTCACTGCGTTCGAAGTATGGCACTCACCTTAGTGGATTGACTAGATCATTTATTATTGTAAGACTTGTCTGACCAAAATCAACTCGATATTATTTAGTCACTGTGAAAAGCTGAAATGAGCGCTAGGAATGCGGCTTGATAATCAAATTGGGGACCCACAGGGTTCGGTACCACCATATTTGTGGATCGAGTCTTAATGCTCAACAACAAAATGCCTTGCTCAAATTTCACCTATTGATGTAATTTTTTTTATTTTGATATGCCCAATTATTTATTCCTGTTGTTTTTTTTCAAGGTATTTTTGTCCCAGAACTCAAGCCCCATGAAGAGATGCATGGGGACAAGAACTCCAATTACTTAGAGAAAGCCCAGACATGTATTGACTTCTTTCTAAATACGAGGAACACAACTAAGGTCAGTTGGTGATGATTTATTTCTTCTTTTTTCCTTCCTTTTCCTTTCCTTAGTTGCATGTTGTATAAACATATAAATCCTTGTGGTGTTCCATATACAAAATCTTGAACTTACCATTTTACATAAACTTTGCACACATTTAAGCACAAGTATGGTTAAATAGGCAAATAAATATATAGATAGTGACATGTGGTTTCTAAATAACTAAATAAGCTTCTTTTTTTTTTAAAAGAAAAAATAATATTATTGATTCAAACTTGCAATAGATTGATAGATCCAAGATACAAATAGCTAAAAACCATATAAGATGAAACAATATCCAAGTTAATAACCTAATAAATCGGCATAAAACCTACAAATTTGATAATATAGTGACTAGAATATCTACGACATCAATTCTTCAATGTACTAACGACCTTAATTTGATATCTTCGACTTATCAAATTTGTTTTGCTTGTTTGAATCCCCCCCATGCAAATAAAATGATGCAATAAGACGACGACACCACGTCGTAACAAGCCCCGGCAACAAACCAGCGCCATAATAAGGCGACCAACGAACTGGTGGTAAAGCAGCCTTGACACAAAAAACAAGATTAAACCTAAATCTTCATGGAAGAACCACTTTGTTAAGCAAGAAAATGAAATAAATAGATGCGGAGGGGTGATTTCAGGCCAAGAATGACCAAAAAATCACTTCTCCTTGCTTGAAGAAAATAAGCTAGAAGAGGAAACAAGATGAGAAAAAGGAGATGAGGCGGCTAGGGTTTCATCACGTAACTAAATAAAATTTATTAAAGCTACTTTGCTGAAGTTATCATGAAATAAGATAAAAGGGTAGTATGTCTTATTGTATTATTGTGGGGTGACATATACGTGATGGCTCATCGACACGAAATAGGTCAGTGTTATATTCTTAATGGATTAGGGTATGTGGATATCTATGTGAACAAGGGTATCATCGATCTGTCTTATTAATATCCATGATTCTTCGCTCTAAGAACCTATACAAAATCACGCTCCTAGGATATTGTTTAAGTCCATATAAGACTTTCGAAGCTTTGTAGACTTTTCCCGATTATTGACACTATGTTGAGTCTTGGAGAGATTTCTATGTGAGATCATATTCCATGTCCTCATTAGGAAAGGCATTTTCTAGTGGATTATTAAGTTGGGCTCCTAGTGAGTTTACCGATACTCTCGAATGTCTTTATCCAATCTTTGTAATTTTTTCCTTTGATCGATACAATTTCTGATTGTTGGATTTCTATTCAGTTCTTAATAGAACTTTGTTGTGTGTGATGTAGACCTTATCACATTTCTCCTTTACCGATTGTTGTTTGTTGTTCTTGACTATAACTCACAAATAGCAAGAACTTAAGCTCTTTGCAATAGTGGTAGAAGTTTTCCCAACATTGCACGTTTGCCCACTCTTTTCTCTTCCTAACTTAAAACTTCTCTTAAGAGACAAGTGGTTGGTGCGAGAATCCACCGCCCACCTCGTCAGTTTTCTTGAGTCGAATAAAATTTAAACACATGTTCTTTTCAACAATTTTCTTAGCTTCAAGACACTAACGGCTGATTTATGTTTATCAAATAGGTTTCTAGATGTTGCCAACACCCATTGAGATCATTGAAGCATAGAGTTACCAAAAGTTCTGCTTGTTTGAAATCATTAAGAACACCTTTCACCTTGAATAATTCTGAAGTGTTCTTTTTATCCAAATAAGTTTCCTCAGTAACATCCTAGATTTTCTTCACCATATTGTAAAACATGAAGTCTTCATCAATGTTGGTAGTCATAAAGTTGATAAGCCATGCCATATCCAAATAAGTTTCCACAGGAACATCCTAGATTTGCTTGGCCATCTTGTAAAATATGAAGTCCTTATCAATGTCTTATTGTAAAAATAAAAATAAAAATGGGCGTTGGGATAGAACTGAGATTGGTATGTGAATTTCGAGAGAATTGGGACTGATGTTGAAAGCCAACATCAAATCTATGAAAACACTTCATGGCCATATTGTTAGCAATTATGTGCTCTTGGGTCCCACTTAGTATTCTCAAATATATGTATAAATTATAAATTTATAATAAATATAATTTATTATATGAACGGTTTTTTATAATAAATATAATTTATTATATGAGGCAGTTATTTATAATAAATATAATTTATATATGACGATTATTCCTTGATGTAATGGGTTTTAAGGTTTCTCTTTGAGTTTTTACATTTTTGAGAATACGAACAAGAAAGAAAGAATTTTCTATTCTTGGTTTTTTTCTCTAAGTGTTCACAAGATTGAGTTCATCTGATTCATTGTTGCCCACACATCCATTACCACCCTTGAAGATAAGATCTGGAAGATCGGACCGGTCTGAATTGGCGATACGTAGATTGGGCCAGTGTAGATCGTTGGTTGCGTCTTTATTCTTGCGTCGGCGGTGTAGATTCTTTGGTTGGTGGGCGATCTAGAAGTCTAGTTGACGGATGCACCGTCTACATAGGTAATTTTATTGTAAGATATTACGTTTTAATGCCGTGTGTATTTTTTGAGAAAATGGCATCATTTAACCCACTTGCAATGATTTTTTGAGTCAAAGCCTATGGATGGAAATAATTATAGTGAATGGAAAACCAGCACAGTACATTGTTACGGATTTTGAAAAGCGAAGTTTGTCTAACCACACCAAAGCCCGATGAGCGCGGCAAATGCATCGGCGAGTCGAAAAGACTATGAAGCTGAGACGAGGCAAATATATCGAGTTATTTTGCTATATTCTTTACCGGTGTTGCTAGTCATTTTGAAAGGACGGATATCTCATCTCGAGAGTGGAGCGAAATGATCGGACTCTCGATAAGATATTTGCACAATCAACAAGTTCTTTAAGACGAGGCTGAGTTAGAGTATAATGAACAACTAGAATATTTGGGGAAGTGTGAGGGATCATTATGCGAAAATGATGTCACATCTCAATCAAGCTGATGTGTTGGGGATGAAGATGGAGCAAAGGTCCCAAATTGATTTCATATTTGAATCCCTACCTGATCGTTTTACTCAGTTTAAAGTTAATTATAATATGAACAAGATGGATTCACTCCTCTGAGTTGGTGCATGAACTTAGCTAGAAAGGGCTTTAGAGAGTCGAGGCCCGGTGTTCATGGCGGGGTTCATGCTTTCAAACCCAAGGGAAACCTAAGGGTGGGAAAGAATAAGAACAAGCGGAAGGGTCAGGTACCGGTTACCAGCCAGCTGAAGGCTAGAGAGCGAGTGCTTCAAGTGCGGGCCGAAGGGTCAGCGCTAGAGCGAGTGCCCTCGAGATTGCCAAAAAGCAATTATGGGTAATTTAAATGTGATTTGAAGCTTGTTTAGTGGAGAATTATAATGATAAATGGATCATTGATTCAGGAGCCACTAATATGTCTGATTTACTCTTTAGGTGGTTCGAGAATAAAACTAAACTTGGTTGAGCCAGAACGAGAGGTTTTTGAGGCTTGGAAATGGAGAACATATCTCGTTAAAGCATTAGGACAAGTAGAATTATTTTCAATAATGATGAGGACTTTATGTTAGTAATTTGTTTATATGTGCAGTTTTTAAAAGGAATTTAATTTACATTAGTTGTTTATTTAGGCAAGGTTTAACGAGTGGAATTTAATTCCTTTATTACAATAAGAGGTTTCAACCAGGTTATTTAATGCCGTGTTTGATGAATGGTCTTTATTATTTAAGTCTATGTCCTATGATGTTTTAATTGAAATTGTTGATAAGCATGATCACCTAGCGAGAAAGGAAAGTTTCAAATGAAGCGTACCTTTGGCATTTGGAATTAAGGTCATATTAATCCCCAATAGGATTCATGGTTTGAGTAAAGTGGGATGCTTCCTAGACTTTGAACCTATACCGGTATGTGAATCTTGTTTGGAAGGTAAAATGACCAAAAGGCCCTTTAATGCGAAAGGATATCGTATGACCAGCCCATTTAGGGTGGTGCATACTTGATGTGCGGACTGATAAATGTCAAGCGGAGGAGGAGCTGTGAGTATTTTGTCGCCTTCTGAGATGAGCTACTCGAGATATGGATATATTTACCTAATCGCCAAAGTGAAACTTTCACTAAATTTCGAGAGGATAAGGGTGGCGAGGAAAAGCAGTGGACTCCATATCAAAAGGCTTCGTCGGCTTAGAGGTGGTGAATACTATCTGGAGTTTAAGTCTTACTTGACTCGAGGATGGTTTCACAACCTACATCATTTTTGGAACACCCAGCCAAAATGGGTTAGGAAGAAGAAGTAGAACTCTTGAGATATGGTGAGGGTCAATGCTTAGTTATTCATCTCTACTATATCGTTTTGGGGATATGCCATAGAGCGCAATGTATCTTACGAGATTTGGATTTCAGCCACAAAAGCGGTTCTAAGACACCGCAGGTGTGGAAAGGCGCGAAGCTGGATTTAAACCATATCAGAGATATGGGGTGCTCACGCACATGTCTTAAGAAAGGATCGATCAGTTTGGAATCGTGTACGAAGTTTGCATGTTTGTGGCTCACCTAAAGAGAGCGAGGTGGACTATTTTATAGTCCTTCGGATAAAGGTTATTGTAGTACTCCACGGCTTTTGGAGGAAGACTATATATGATTCAAACCCCGAAGTAAAATAATTCTTGAGGAGCTTGACGGCTCATTTCGAGAACAAACTGAACCACCGGTGTCTTGGCCTCTGTCTGCCAGTTCCTATGCATGTTCAAGAGGGAAATGGCGAAGGTGAGCAAGCCGCAGTGGAACAGTGGAACAAGATCAATACATGTGGAACCTTCAAGAGCCGGAAGAGCCCGGTCTGAGAGGAACTAGTACCTTCTGACTCGAACAATGAACCACAACCCGGTGGGCTTCGTCGTAGTGATAGAGTAAGGCGGAGACTGCGAGATATGTCTTGCTAGGCGAGTCTTACACCAAGTTATTGCTATTGTGGTGAAGATGATCCATCGATTACAAAGAAACCTTTGGAAGATGTGGATGTAGGGTGGCAAAAAGCCATGGGCCCGAGTAGGAAATGGAATCCTATGTATTCCAATTGATGCAGTCTCTTGTAGAGGCACCCCAGAAGGGTAAACCAATAGGGTGTAAAGTGGATTTCTGAGAAAAAGAGATCGGATGGGAAGGTGGGAAACCTTGGTAGATTAATTGTGAGGCTATACCAAAGGGGATAGATTATGAGAGAAACCTTTTAGCCGGTAGCCATGCTTAAATCTATCAGTTCTTTTAATTTGTGGCGCTAGTCACCGATTCTGAGATTTGGCGGATGGACCAACGACCTTTTTAAATGGCAATTTAAATGAGGACATCTACATGCGACAACGAGAGGTTTCAAGCTAAAGAGCAAAAGAACACATGGTAATGCAAATTACCGAGTCCGTTTATGGACTTAATGACATCCGGATCATGGAACATCGGGTTTGATCGGGCCATTACTTCTTTTGGTTTTGAGAAAAATACGATGAACCTTGTGTTTTACAAAGAATCAAGCACGAGAGGAGTAGTTTTCTAGTCCTTTACGTAGATGACATATTATTAATCGGAAGCGACAAACAAGTATTACCATCGGTGTAAAAGATTGGTTGTAAAGCAGTTTGATGCGAAAGACTTGGGAGAAGCCCTGACTATATTCTTGGAATCAAACTTATACGAGGCCGGGAAGAATAAGTTGTTAGCACTATCTCAAGCCTCTTATATTGATAAAATTCTTATCGGATTTCTTTATGGAAAATTCCAAAGGGATCCTTACCCTTTAGACATGGAATTCATCTTTCCTAGAGACAATCACCAAAAACTCGAGCGAAAGACGTATAGGTAGGATACCCTTATGCCTCATTTGTAGGTAGTCACGTGCCATGCCATGTTATGTACCGAGGCAGTTATGCAGTATGCGGAGTGGGAGTTGTAATGGGGTATCAATCTGATCCGGTGAAAACAACTGGATTGCGGTAAAGCCTGCTCTTAAGTATCTAAGGAGAGCAGTTATATGCTAGTATATTCCAGTGGAGTTGTAAGCCATTGGTTTCCTGGATTTCAGAACTTCCAAGGGGACATTGACTCAAAAATCTACCTCTTGGTTATGTGTTTACACTATGGTGATACATGCATTGGAGGAGTATTAAAGCAGGACTTGTGTGATTCCACCCGCAAAATTTGAATATGTTCTTTATACGGGGCGACTAAGAATTGTGTGAATTTGAAGAAGTTCATTATGGATCTTGAGGTGATACCCGGTGCGGAGTCGGCCCATTACCCTTCTTGTGACAACGGTGGGGCCGTAACCTGATCAGAAAGGCCAGGTATACAAGAAACAAAAACACATTGAGAGGAAATTACCACTTGATCACGAGACATCATTGAGCGGGAGACACGGTGGTTGCAAAATAAGCGTCGAGAAGGAAAACCTAGCGGACCCATTCACAAAGGCTCTGATTTCAAGTTTTTTTTTGAGAACATGTAAGATTCTATGGGTGTTAGGAGATTACCGGACTTATTTTAGGACTAGTGGGAGTTTTTATTTGAGCTTTGTATAGAACAAAATGAAATTATTGTATTTTACGTGTTAATAAAATTTCAATGAAATTATTAATTTCACCTTGTGCACACTAGTATTTTTCGTATTAAGGTCGGATTAATTATCGATGTATGGTCATATGGATCATTAAGTGGAAGACATGATCATAAGTTCTGCATAATTAATGAATAATAAGATCATGATTATTGAATAAAGTTGGGCCTTTATTTAGGCTGTATTTTATAAGAAATAATCATCTTGGTTATTATAAAATATTGGTCTGATTATGTTTGCATTGATAGGATCGAAAGATTTAATTAAAGTTAAATTTACGTGAAAGGAATTAAATCTCAAGTGATATTTGATTATTATTTTCCTCTCGATCCGAGTTTATTTTAAATAGGTAATTGAATAATTATCGGTCTTTGAATTGTCAATATGTGAGGCCTATTTTGTGGCCAATACCTAGATAATTTGGGAGCGTGATTGTTTAATTACAGTATTTATGAAATAAAAAAAATGGAAATTGTATGGAATATCCTCTTGATATGTTTCGGTACTTTGGATGTAATGAAGTCAGCCGGTGCATTTGATCCATTAAATGTTAAATCAAGAGATTAAAATAATTAATTGATAGCCAGAAAATATAATCAATTAATTATCGATATTTACAATGGAAATTAATATATATATCAATATTATTAATTTTGGAGTTCAACTACGGGCCTTTAGTGGAGTGGCACCGGATTAGATAATTGCTTTTCAATTATAAGGAGCCTTAATTAATAATAGTTCGCGGATCCCCGGGCTAGCTCGGGGAAAGTGGCGGAGCTACATTATGATGTGGTATAGAACCTGAAGTTGGAGTTACATGGTTTTGGGCTTATGCTCAGTTTAGCTACTCAAAACCATTGGGGTGTTAGCAATTATGTGCTCTTAGGTCCCATAGTATTCTCAAATATATGTATAAATTATAAATTTATAATAAATATAATTTATTATATGAACGGTTTTATAATAAATATAATTTATTATAGAAGCAGTTATTTATAATAAATATAATTTATTATGACGATTATTCCTTGATGTAATGGGTTTTGGTTTCTCTTTGAGTTTTTTACACACATTTTTTGAGAATACGAGGAGCGAGAAAAGAAAGAATTTTCTATTCTTTGGTTTTTCTAGTGTTCTAAGGTCGATTACACGTCGATTCATTGTCTTTTGTGCATCTGCCCGGGGATAGATGCGGAGATCGGACCCGGTGCGGATTAACGTCACGTAGATTGGGCCCAGTGTGAATCGTTGGTTGCGTCACATTCTTTGTAGATCGCGGTGTAGATTCTTGGTTTGGTGGGTGATCTAAGTCCCCAGTTAGCGGATCTGCAAATCTACATAGGTAATTTTATTTAATATTGAATTTTAGATACAGTTGCATGTTTAATCATATTGCTAGATCCATGCTTCCGCTGTGTGTTTTTCCTTCACATATGACCAATTTTCCCACGAATCTGACAGTGAGGCTTGTTATTTTCTCCAAATGAAGAATAATGTATGCCACCAGGAGAAGTGTGGACCCGCGTTTTTCACGTGCGTCCCCACTCGAATGGCGAGACTCGATTTTGTTGTTGAAAACCATTAAAAAAGCGATTTGGAGTCGCCACTTATTTTGTTTTATTTTAAAAGGGGAAAAAATAAGAAGAAAAAACCACAAATGTGACTCTTATTGGAAAAGACAAGTGCAGGAAAACAAAGTACAGGTTCGGAGGTCGGGTTACTTTATCGGGAAGAATGCGGTAGTGAGCCCACTTACTTCCTTTAAGCCCGTATAAAAACGGTATCTATTAAACAAGTTTAAGGAAAATACAGCTTTTGACTAATCGATCAGTGGATACCAAAAACAAGTAATATCAATATAATAACACACCAGGCATATAGAAATGAATAGACAAATAAATAAATATATGAATAAGAGA